>LPNX011146243.1:336433-418968 GCA_001517045.1 Pseudotsuga menziesii | reverse complement strand
CCTGATGGTGTTTCAGAGGCTTGCTGCTGAGTCAACTTTATCTTCTCAGTCTCCTGCTCTCGAAGCTCTTCATCTAGCTTCCTTTGTGCTTCCTCGGCTACTTGCCTAGCAGCTTCTTCTATTTCTCTGGCTGCTTCTTTTGCTTGTTCAGGTGCTTCTTGGGCAACTTTCATTTTCTCTTCTTCTCCCTTCTACAGCCTCATTTTCAAGCCTTTGAGTCTCCTCTCTTATCCTTTTGGTGACCTCTTCAGCCTAAGCTTACTCAGCTTTATCCTGATCAATCCCTTTTCCGCCCTTGGTGGGATGCTTTGGTTTGAATCTTCTACTAAGTGCCATCATGTTTGGTGCACTCCTGAAAACAGATTCATCTCGATCAAAATGGTGGGTGTACTCGTAAAACACCTTGTGCTTCTTGCAGTGCTCAGCCACTCTGCCATGAGTGTCATTTCGTCTGAAAGTCATCTTGCCAAAGTGGAACTTCCCTAGTTCCTCTATAAATTCTGCAGCTTGCTTCACATTGGAGAAACTGCAGCTGCCTAGCTTAAAAGGTAGAGGTGGATAGGCAGTCTTCTTTTTCTGGAACAAGAAGTGACCAACTCCGTCAATAAGCACTTGTCTGACTGCCTCTTTGTGGACTATATAATCCGTTGCATACTTGGGCAGCAGATAAGGTGTTTTTGATCCACCAAACATTCTAAAATACATCCCGTTTTCTGTCAAGAAATAATCACCATACTCCTCTATTACCTGCATAGCCTCTTCAGACATGCAGTTACATTCCTTTCGGAAGATAAGCGTGTGCAGAGGCATAATAAAATGCTCACAGATCTCTCGGTAGTAACTGTGGTACTGATGAGCCCCCGGTAGTTTGTAGGCTGCATATACGGGCATTCTTTCCCTATCCCAAACACATTTGAGCCCCGGGAAAGGCTGGTGGCATAGTATGCAGTCTATCAGAATGGAACTCATGTAGAACTCAGATTTTTTCCGGGCTTCTCCTCCTCACAGGGCTGCAGCCACACAAGAAGAGAGACTACTTGATACTAGGCTGGCCCAGTTGAAGATTGTTCCTTCTGTGGCCACATGAAACATAAGAGGTATCCACTCCAATTTGAAGAGTCTACCATTGGCTCTTCCAAAGATCCAGTTTAGCATCAAGGCTATAAACCTGTAAGGAGCTCTTAAGCTCGCTGTGTCATAGTCCTCAGTTGCTCTGTCTCTATAAAGCTTTCCTGGTAAGAACATTCTTCTCAGGGTTTCCACTAAATCCATCCTGAGGTTATCTAACCAATCGTTTGACAAGAAGACTTGGGGCTCTGGCAGGTGGTAAGCCAATGCCACATATCCAGGGCTAAATGCAGCATAGCCCTGACCTTCAACATTTCTCATCAGCATTGTGTTGTTATTTGTGTGTGGTAGAATCCATCTCATCACATCAGAGCAAGGGAACAGCTCTGGTCTGGTAGCCACCTTCATCATTGGCGGATTTTTCAATGTTGGCGTAAATAGGTTCTTCCTCAAGACCCGTGTCTGGGACTTCCCTACGGGAAATTAGTCTGTATATCTCGCCCCATTTGTACTCAGGCTCAATACCAGAGATACATTGGGTATCCTCATATATATACTCCTTCTGTGGGACGACCTCTATTGCTGTTTGTTCTTCGACCGCAGGGGCCTTCCCTTTCTGCCTCTTGGACATTGTAAATTCTTCCTACAATGTAAAAACATTATGACATTTAAGCAGTTTGAATTTGTGAACATTGTGCAGCAATATATCCTTTCTCAAGTGTATCATAATTGTGACCAGTCCATAAAATCAAATCATAAGTATCTCATACTGAACAATCAAACTAGCATGCAATACTGTGCAATGTGCCATTATCTTATGATCCGATCTATATGAGCAAGCCTATCAATCATACTTATGCCAGGATTAAACCTACACTATTATGTGACCTGCCACTTCCTCATGATAGCGATACATTGAAGCAAAAACATTGTAAATTATATGCAGGTGCAGTATTCAATCATCATTCTATTGTCTAGCAAACACAGAGAAGGATTAAAAGCATCAAGCTCATGCCAATCAACACTTTAGCCATAAATCCCAGTAGACACATCACAAAGGAGACGCATGCGACTGGCAGCAGAAAAAATACATTAAGCTGATAGTACATCTTGCCCTCCCCGGCGGGGCGTAACCACATTTCTGCACAGGGTATCCTCATCAAAACACGACCCACGCTATCCTCAGCGTAACCGGCGACACATCCCTTCGACCCCACTAGGGTTTTAGGCGACCAAAACCAAAAAAGGGGGCTGCGAAGGATGGCGCAATCAACGCAGACTGCGGTTAGAATCACGAAAGCGACACTGTCGACTGTAAAAATCCCCTTCAAAAACCTACTCCTCTCGGCCAAATATAGGTCCGACCTTCTGCCTCGTCGAGGCTACGGAAAAACGCGGAAGCGAAACGGCTAGGGTTTACAGGCTGGGAATGCACCACAGAAATCAATAGTCTACCAAACTCCCCAGGCAGTGCCCGAAACCTGACTACCCCCTGTCTATCATGGCCACGCAACGAGGTTTGGCGCAGCCGGCCGTTAAACCCTTCAACCCTTGTGTGCGCAAGGCAGCGACTAAAAGGCGGAAAAGCAAACGGCTTAAAAGGTCAAAACGCCCCCCCCCCTTACCCAAGGTCAAGATAAAACCCACTCATACAGGCTTAAATCCTAGCTGGACGAGGGAAAACGCCGGGGACCCCAAAATATGGGAGAAAACCAATAACCGCTCAAACGTGATGGGAAAAGACGGAATAAACCTACCTGGCAATCCGGCGAATCGGCTGAGTTGATGACGGTTGGAATACTTCTTCCACCTGGAAGCTGGTACAACGACAGCTAGACCCCCTCTCCCTTCGAAGCACGACAGCCCAACGCTAAGCTCACCACGACAGTGCTCGATAAAAAAAAAAAAAAATACAAAAAACCCATACCGTCGCACCGTATATATATAATAAAAAAAACACCACGCGTGCGAGAGCCTTTAAATCGGGCGGAAAATGAAACTGCGTCAGGCGGCTAATACCTCAGGCCTTCCGCAACGGCGGATGGTCCACAATACTAACTCACCCGCACAGCTAAAATAGAACGCGTGAACTACAATCGGGCGTCAGCGGGTACCTTGATCGGATGACCAAGAATCCGAACTCCTCCGCAACGGCGAATCCTCAGAGCATGATGCCGCCCGCAACGGGGAAGGAAGTGATGTCCAAGCGCCCCGATACGAAGCCGGGAGAAAACGAAACGCACATCGGGGCACGAAAGAAAGTCTAAGTCCAAAGCGATCCGCAACGGCGGACGCCTGAAAAGGAGATTTGTCCGCAGCATCGGACGAGGGAGACTTCAAACCCGTCCGATGACGAATCAAAAACCCTCCGACATGTCAAAGAAACGAAACTTACGCGCAACGGTCGGAGCGAAAGGGAAAGTCCACACCCGGAAACGGTCCGCAACGTCGGAGGGTAGAATTTAAAGGTCCGCCCGCAACGGCGAAGAGTCCAGTGACTTAACTCCCGATTCAACACGGCTTTGAAAGATATGCAAAACGACGATGAACTCAATTAAGGATGGGATTTGTTTAAGCATGAACTGAGAATGATGAAAAACTCGCAGACAGGGCTGCCATTGTGGATGAGGACGGGTCCCGTCTTGTGAACAGGGCTCATCTGCAACAAGAGGTTGCTCTTGGAGACGATCAACAAGAGGTCGCTCTTCCAATGAAATCAAAACCCTCATACCGAATGGACTCGCCGATAAGCTCAACACCTTCACCCACTCCTCCTGATCAACCTTCCCCACCGTCCCCAAAACTGAAAATAAATGAGACAACACTAGTTATCTCTAGATCAATGAATGCATGTCCCAATTGCTTGGACAACTTTCCAGATAGGTAGTTATATATAGTGAGTGAGGAATATTATCCTGAACATCATCCGGCTGGTGTTTGAACCCTGCATCCACCGCCGTAATGTTTGAACCTACATTAATGCCATTTCTTGGATGTACAAGGGGCAACTCCTTATTGGCCATCCACAGACGACGAAATGGCTAGAGGAGCAGCCCCTTAAATAACACCTTCGGTGTAATAAAAAAGTATATTTATTTCAGTTTCAATTAATAATTCTAAGGGTCCATCTGCTTCGTGAATCAAACAATTTTTAGAATCAGTATCCAACTAACTCAAACAGAGTTACCTCTCAAAGCTATATATATATAAATAAATTGAAAATTTTATTTGTAAATATATTTATTTAAATCTAAAGAAGAATATATATCCCTTATAATCAAAGTCACACTTCACACCATCTTATAAATATGGTTGAAATATTAGTTTTTTGGGTTTAAGTTTTTAAGTTGGTGGTAGGTATATTATTATAACCTTGGGAATGACATATTGGTGAAAATAGTGGGGGTCTATTGACCCAGTTTCTATTTGTGGGGCTTACCCATGGCCCCTTGACTAATCAGGTATTGTTAGTTAGCTATACGTTTTAGCCAAAGTTTTGTGTGTTCATGATTTTATGTGCATGTGTTATCCAAAGTTTATTTTGGGCATTATCAACTTGAGGTCTTATTCTATCAATGGAAATGGAATTCTAGGTCCACGAGCTAGATATTGGAGATTCTAATATAGGCATTAAAGATTGTGACAACTCTTCTACTTCAGCCTCTGAGCTCTTTTCCTCGTTTGTTGTGTCCTCAGAGGTCTAAGGTCAATGTCAACTCTATTGCACCCTTTGCACCATCTTCAACACCTAGTTCAAGGAACCACATATCGGTTCCCTATAAAATGTATGATGCATGTCGAGTCTTCAAACACATACTGTTTCTTCGGAATGGTTGTAATCCTTGTATTACTAGTGTTGGAGCCATTGTTGATATTGCTAATGAATAAGCTAGAATGGGATGAGTTGAAACTAGGACTAGTTGTGATGCTACCTCTTATTATGGTGCTAACTCTTTTGTCTTATGTTGTCTCTACTACTACTTACTAGCGCTTCATCAACTACTTAACTATATGACTTGGGAACCAATGCATCTGGATGTCACGTACCCATTCCCCATTATCATGCGGAATTAAAAAAATTCATCGAGAACCTTTACTGTTCATCAAAACACAGGGCATGGCCGCAACCACTTCTCGACATTTCCAACACTGTCACGCTCCCTCCCGTCTTCCATTGATCAGTTCGACGATCTGCAAGGAAAGATCTCAGAGGAGATTAGACGGTGGAGAGAAAAAGCGACAGAATCCAAGATAAAAAAGGGCTTCGTATCCGAAATCAAGTCAACGACTCCGAATCCACCCAAAAAAATCAACGGTGCAGAAAGCCTGAGTTGCGGGATCGAAAAATTACAAGAGTTGCAATCTCACATCCTTCATCCCGATTCGAAACTATCCCTCGGGTTCCACCTGAATCACATCCCAATTTATCACATGGTTAGGGTCATGTATATATTTCTTAAGCAAAGAAACATGAAAAACATTATGAGCCCTAGTGCTAGCTGCCAATGCAAGTCTATATGGAACTGGCCCTATTCTTTCAAGCACTTCAAACAGCCCACAATATATGGGTGAGAACTTGCCACAACTTCCAAGCTTCAAGGAACTCTTATTTGCCCTCACTCTGAGGTAAACATGATCCCCAACATTGAACAATCTGTTCACCCTATGCTTATCAGCACTGCTTTTATGTCTGTCCTGGGCTGCTTTCAGATTCTAACTGATCTTTACAATCTCTTGCTCCATCTCCTTGACCAATTATGGACCAATCACAACTCTGTTCACTGGATTATTCCAAGTCACTAGTGTCCTACACCTCCTACCATACAAAGCTTCATACAGACAAATCTCCAAGGATGCTTGCTGTCCATTGTTATAAGCAAACTCTACCAAGTGTAAATAATCTTCCCACTTGGTTGGTTTGTCCATTACATACATGTGAAGCATGTCTTCAAGCACTTGGTTAACTCTCTCTATCTGACCATCAGTCTGAGGATGGTGGGCGGTGCTGAAGTTTAGCTTTGTACCCAAATCTGTAAACAATCCCTTCCAAAAATTGGAAGTGAACTTGACAACTCTGTCAGAGACTATTGCCTTTGGCAATCCTTGCAATTTGAAAATCTCCTTCATGAAGATCTTTTAACCAGTATAAAATGGGCAGCCTTTGTCAACTTGTCCACCACAACCATGATGGAATCATGTTGTCTCCAAGTCATCGACAATCCTATAATAAAATCCATGGAAATAACTTCCCATTTCCCTTCTGGAACTGGCAAAGGCTGCAACAAACATGCTGGGTGTTGATGCTCAACCTTCACATGCTGACATTTCATGCACCTAGAAATGTATTCAGCCATGTCCTTTTTCATTCTTGGCCAAAAGTACTACTTTCTGGCTGTAGCAAATGTCTTCTGATATCCTGGGTGACCAGAATATGGAGCTTGATGGATCTTGTCCATAACAACTCTCCTCAAATCTGCTACATTTGGAATGTAAATTTTGTTCTTGTAAGTAAGAAGTCCATCTTCTTCCAATTTATATCCCTCATACCTATTTTCAAGGATTTACTGCTGCAACTTGTGTTTTACCTGCACATACATTTCATCTTCAGCAACATGATTAACAATCTGTTGCCTTAACTCCGATTGGAAAACACTAACGGATGCCACATGCATTTCCTACACTTTCCTGTTGAGTGCATCAGCTACCTTATTCTCTTTCCCCTTTATGTGCTTGATCTCAAAATCAAACTCACATAAAAACTCCAACCATCTAGCTTGCCTAGCATTCAAAGTAGGCTGATCAAACAAATACTTCAGAACACAATGGTTTGTCCTTAGCTCGAATCTTCTGCTTATTAGGTAATGCCTCCACATCTTGAGAGCATGTACTATGGTTGCAAGTTCCAGATCACGAGTAGCATAGTTCTTCTCATGTTCCTTCAACTTTCTGGACTCGTAACATATCACGTGGCTGTCTTGCGTAAGGACTCCTCCAATTCCTTGACCACATGCATCAGCACTCACCACAAAATATTTCTATGGGTCTGCAACTTTTAAAACTTGTGCACTTGTGAGAAGATTCTTCAACTGCTGGAAGCTTTCTTCACACCTCACTGTCCATTCAAACTTTATTCCCTTCTTTTGCAAAGAAGTAATGGCATGTGCAACCTTGGAGAATCCTTCAATGAATCTCCTGTATATCCTGCAAGTCCCATAAAAGATCTTACATCTGTCACATTTCTTGGAGTAGGCCAATTCATTATGGCTTCAATCTTCTATGGGTCCAAAAATATACGCTCTTCTGAGATAATGTGACCCAAGTACTAAATTCTATCTTTGTAGAAGTCACACTTGCTCAACTTTGCATACAACTGATGCTCCCTAAACAATTGTAATGTTGATCTCAAATGCTCTTCATGCATTTCCTCATTCTTAGAATAAACAAGAATGTCATCAAAGAAAACAAGAACAAACTTGTCCAAATACTTGCTAAAGACACTGTTCATAAGGCACATAAATGTAGCTAGTGCATTTGTAAGACCAAATGGTGCCACTACAAACTCATAATGCCCATACCTTGTTCTGGAGGTTGTCTTGTGAATGTCTTCATCCTTGATTCTCACCTGATGGTAACCTGACCTCAAGTCAATCTTGGAAAATACCTTCACTCCCCTCATTTGGTCAAAGAGGTAATCAATCCTAGGCAAAGGATAATTATTTTTCACAGTAACCTTGTTCAGCTATCTGTAATCATTACACAATCTGAGTGTACCATCTTTCTTCTTTACAAATAGAACCGATGCTCCCAAGGAGATACACTCGGCCTGATATATTTTTTCTCCAACAACTCTTGCAACTGCATCTTCAGCTCTAATATTTTCGGCGTACTCATTCGGTAGGGTGTCTTGGGCACTGGTGTTGCTCCTGGCACAAGTTCAATCGTGAAATCAATGTCCCTTTTGGAGGAAGCCCTTGAATCTCACCAGTAAAAACATCCCTGAATTCCTGCAATACCTGGAAGTCCTCCAACCTAGGAGTTTCATTCTACATTGCCTCCACAATATGAGCTGCATACAACTAGCAACCCTTCCTACAAAATTTCTTCAACTGCATTCCTGAAATCTGCCTCATAGAAATTACCTTTGGAATGCCTCTTACCACTCTCGGGTTCCCTTCTTCGTCCATGTATTCAAAATTCTTATGGTAACAATCAAGCTTTACCCTGTGAGCTTCTAACCAATCCATTCCAATGAGAACATCATAGGAACCAAGGGGTAGAACATTCAGATCTACACAAGTAACCCATCCATTCATCACCAATGGACATTTATCAACCACTTCACTGACCTTTCTCTTAGTTCCAGTGGATAGCTGAACTAACCACGATTTGTTATGCCTTACTTTCTCGAAAGAACAAATATCCACTACTTTAGGAGCAATGTAACTGTGGGTAGAACCAGGGTCAATCAAAATAGAAACAGATTGCTCAACAATTTTACCTGCAACTTCAACCATAGTTGATTGGTGATTTGCCTGGTAGTCCTCCAGCTCTGCATAAATCCTAGGGACAGCCCTGTTACCACCTAAGTTATACTTAGTGGTTTTTATCAAGTGATCCTGGTGAACCGAAGAAAGATGATTTGTTTGGACTTCAAAAGACCTTCAGAATTGCTTCTGGGAAGTGCTTGTTGTACTATATCACATGTTCATACCCCATGGGGGAGTTGTAATAAGATGTTCTAGCATGATAGTGTCTGTAAAAGACTCGGTCTCTTAGACTTTATTTGTCAATCTGATCAGCCCAGGGTGTTTTTTCCCTTGGTTATTATTGGTTGTTGAATAAACGACTGATAATTTCTGAGTTTTTCACTCAATACCTCCAAAGTTGGAGTGGTCGGCTTGGCATTTAGGCCTATTGAGGTTATTAGAGTCTATGTGTCAATGTATAAACATGCTAGGCATCAGGGTCGAGACATATGAACATGTCTAAGTCCCCCTAGGTTTTATTTTATTTTATTTTTTAAGTTTTTTTAATTTTAATTTTTCCACAAAACTTAGGCTATTTTTTAATAGTCTAATTGGAAAAATTGGTTTTGCAATAAAAGTGGGCTCGAAAATCAGTTTCAGTCATGGGGGTGCTCATTTTCAAGCTAAGAGCACCATGTAAACCCATAAACCCACTTCTAGGTTTTGAGTGATTTGTCCATCACTCAGGTCAAAAATCCCTAAAAATCAAATATTGATTATTTAATTGATGAATTAATTAAATAATGGGGAAAACCCCAAATCCTAAATCATTGGGATTTGCTTCGATTTGACTGAAATCAGTCTCATCGGCTTGGGATTGATTGGATTTGACAATTCCTTGACTGAAGGAGATGATCTGGACTGAACAGAGGGTACATTAATGCATGAAATCTTGGGAATTGCACCCGTCCTCTCTCCTCCACACGTGTGGGCTCATCTGGATGAGTTTTGGTGGATGCTTTAGTCAGCAGGTTGGGGTGTCAGTCAGATCAGCTCTCCGATTGATAGTTGCACTTAGTGAGACTCAGATCAGGCTCAGTTACACATAGATCAGGCCTAGATTCACTCCACATGCAGCTGCAGTCTCTCTCTCCTTGGGATTTGCGCCCCCTGGGCTAGATCTCCTGTTTTTGCTATAAATAAAGCACAGATTACCTCTTCCAAGCTAGTTAGAATTGGGATTGAGGTGTTGTTGCTATTGTACTGTTGTTATTGTTCATTTGAAATAAAGAGAACCTTTGGAGGCAAGACAGTGTCATGTTATTGTGTATGTGGATGAGCATTGCCATGTTTTATTGAGGTAACATGTATCTATGTTCATAATTTGCTGATTGTTTGTGGATTCATTGCAAAAAATTGATAATAAGTTTATTATGATCTTGATAAGAAAGGAGTTTGTTAATAAGTTTATTGGCCATCTCTTTCCTCTTGATGCATGTTTAGAGATCTAGATTCAACATGTTTTATAAGTTTATATGCATGCTATTCTGAAATCTCTGTTTATGTATTAACAGGATCTCACAAGCATTTTGGCAAGTCTTTGGATTCAGTTACAGGTTCCTAGCTTGGATAGGGTGCTGATCTAGCTTGCTTCCTCACTTTCTCAAAGGCATAGTCCCTTGACATTCCACCGGAAAGCTCCACGGTTGATCTTCAAGGCTTCCAACACTCTTTCTCTCTCTTTGTCCTTATAAAAATCCAAATATTACCTGGTTACTTTGGTTACAAGCTTTGTTATCATTTAGATTTGTAATATTAAATTAAAACTTACATAGATATATTATTTCAAAGCTCATAATCTAGATCTCATTTCTAAAAGGTCTCATTAAGCATTCTAGTTCTAGTTCAGGGAAATCGTCCGTTTTGTATGGCAATTTAAAGAAAGTCCATAGGTTGCATGTGTTAGATTTCTGTTTCTGTTTTGAAAAGATTAAATCAAGCAATCAATGCATATCTCATTGGCTTCCCAAACAACAAGCCAAGATCTCATTTCTAAAAGGTCTCATTAAGCATTCTAGTTCTAGTTCAGGGAAATCGTTCGTTTTGCATGGCAATTTAAATAAAGTCCATAAATTGCATGTGTTAGATTTTTGTTTCTGTTTTAAAAAGATTAAATCAAGCAATCAATGCATATATCATTGGCTTCCCAAACAACAAGCCAAGATCCCAAGAAAAGCTTGCTTTCCTTGGTTCCTTTTTCATCGTTTTAGCTAGTTTTAACTCAGTTTTGTTTGGTTTAAAGTAGGCTGACCCAAAGAAGTACTTTCAAAGTGATTTTGGGCATATTTCATTCTAACATGCTCGTTTTCTTTTAGCAGGCATAACAGAAAGAAGAGAAGCTGCTATTCGAAAGTGGCTTTGGGATCGTTCAAATCCCCCCAGGGGGCTCCCCTTTGACTATAAGTTTTAAATTTTGGGAAAGTTGTAAGATCTTGGTTTCATCCTATATAAGAACCAAGAGGATTCAAATCATTTTACTGATATTTTAACAACAGATAATAATTTTTTTCTCCAAATAGGCTCTTTCGAGCCCATTCTCCATCCCCCCTGGGGGGATTCACGCCTTTTTTGTTATTTTTCGCATTGTCTTATTTCTGTTTGCTTTAAATTAGTTTCATTCATGTAGAACAACATGTTTTGATTAATTTATCATATATTCCATATTTCAGTGTCAAAGTAACTTGAATACTTACCCCACGACTTCCCGATTGACCCACAAGGGGAAAGAGATGCGTGGTAGGAATAATTAGAAAACTTGTGATTTGTTTTTGCTTGCTGCTTATCATTAATTTTTGTAAGTAATTAATCTAAAATCAACCCCCTCCTTGTTTCCCCGATTGAGGTCCACTTGGATCGAAATAGATTCTTGGAGGGTTTTTCTTTCTAAGAAAACACATCCTTTAAAACTCACTAAAATTGGCAAGACTCCGGTGTGTATACTCTGTACTTGGTTGTGGTTCGTCCGATCAGTCAAGCTGCATCAAAAGCAACGTGAGTGACTAGTTTCATTAGTCTTCACCTTCCCCAATCAACCACCATCAGGCGAAAATCCAACGCCTCGATCAAACCGTAAGCGGTGGCAAAATACCCAAAGGAAGCAGGAACTCCTGAAAAGTGACCTCGAGGTACCGATCTCTGTTACACCTTCGGGTGCATTATGAACAACAGTCTTAGAGACTCCATTCAACCCACATATTCCTTACGGGTAGACGTGAAGGTTTAGTTTTGGGAATACTCTAAGTACTCTCGGGTATATCTGGAGTCCCCCCTCGCCTAATTTTAATCAACTCATATTTCACATTAACTTAAAACGTACCAAGAGGCAACCGCAAAACATTCACTCCAAGCACATGAAAGTACATTGATTATTTTATGGCTCCATTTTAAGGCACTAGCTATTTTCTTTCTATATATATATATATTGTGTCTCAGCATTGTGCTTTCGTGTGCTTATTTTTTATCTTGTCATCTATGGTTGTTTATGATTAAATTTCAAACTCCTAAGTAACTCATTCATTTTAACATCACCATACTAAATAATTTTTCCTTAGTAACTTAATAGGGTCTACCCCCCTTGGCTTCGTTAGGAGTTGAGCCTAAACGGAGGAGTCAAGAACAAGGTGACAGCCTTGACTCGAGACTTGTCCCCAAGGACACACCGAGTGGCTTGAAGATTTCTACCACGTTCCCCCTCAGGTGTGTGAAAGGCGACAACAAGCCCTTGCTACTTGACCCACTGTTTCTGCCTCTTGAATATTTTAAGCTGGCCTTGCACTCTCATTCTCAAGTGGACAATACCGGTGCATATGGGGTCCTCCACATCTCCAACATTGGAGTGGTTCTCTGATCTGTTGTGGATCTCTTGGATTTTCTCCCACCACTCTAGCTAGCTCCTTCTCAATTTGGGATGGTTGCTTCTGTTGATTCCTGAAGTTAGAAGGTTTGAAACCTTTCTTCCTTTGGTCTGACTTCTCATTCTTCTTGTCCTTCCATGTCTTATGATAGTCAGGTTTTCCTCTGCTTTGCTCATAGCAATACTTAGATTTCCCTATTGCTTCTTCCAGAGTTCTAGGCTCATAAAACTCAATTCTGTCTTTGTAAGACTGAGGCAATCCACTCAGGAAACACTGGATTTTCACCTTCTCATCCTTGATGTACTTGACATATCTCAACAAATCCAAGAACTTGTTTGCATACTCCTCCATGATCTTCTATCCCAATCTCAGCTCATGAAATTCTTTGATATTGTCATCATAGTACCTGTCAGAGAGGTATTTCTGCTTGAAATACTTCTGGAACTATTTCCACATAATTTTCCTTCCATTAATCTTCTTCACTTTCCTGAAGTGCTCCCACCATATGGATGCTCTTCCATTCAGATTGAAGATGGCAACTCTTGCCTTCATATTTCCAGAATAGTCCTGGACTTGGAAATATTTCCTCATCCCAAAAAGTCAATCCTCAGCTTCTTAACCGTTCTTTATCTCACCATTGAAGATAAGCGCCCTTGCCTTCTTAAACTCATCTCGTGAGCTGTTTCTATAACATATCTTTCTATTTTCCTCATGAGATGAAGAGTTGGAATCCTCAGTGGATCCCTCTGAGTCAGGAGATCTACTAGAAGGCCTTCTTCTCCTTCTCATACTGCTCTTACTACCTTCGGGTTTTGTTGTACGTCGCCCCGAGCTCATCCGCCGTTGGATGTCTGTCAAACTTTGCAACATGGCAGCATTCAACTAATGTTGCTCTTCTTGAGCTTTAATCAGGCTTCTCATGGTGGCTGCAATGTTCGATGGCATCTCTTGAAATCTCCTTCCATTAGATTCTATATCATCATTTCCAAATTGGACGTTTTCTCCCATAGCGTCTTGCGCACGCTCGTAGGAATCCCGCACATCATATCTGTCGTAGGTTCTCATGGCTGAGCCAACAACCCACTCTTCCAATATGCACTATGACTCTGCAAAATGTGTTATCAAACACCATTTGTTAGATGCACAGTAATTCAAAATTACAACCATTTACTTACAGTCACCTGGTCGATCTAGACCCAATGCTGTAACCAACAACTTCGTTGACTATTCAACTCGGTCCTTTTAGGCCCAACGCTGCAACCCGTAGCACTAATACCACAGTTAAGTGCTAGCACCATTCTGTATATAGCACTCTGTAGCGTACTACAATGCTGGTATCCGAGGATATTCTTATCCCTTGCACTATCCATACTGGTCCATCTAGGCCCAATGCTGCAACCAACAGCTCTGATACCACAATGTCACGTACCCATACCCCATTATCATGCGGAATTAAAAAAATTCATCGAGAAACTTTACTGTTCATCGAAATACAGGGCATGGCCGCAACCACTTCTCGACATTTCCAACACTGTCATGCTCCCTCACGTCTTCCATTGATCAGTTCGACGATCTGCAAGGAAAGATCTCAGAGGAGATCGAAAGGTGGAGAGAAATAGCGACAGAATCTAAGATCACAAAGGGTTCCATATTCGAAATCAAATCAATGGCTCCGAATCCACCCGCAAAAATCAACGGTGTGGAAAGCTCGAGTTGCGGGGTTGAAAAATCACGAGAGTTGCAATCTCACGTCCTGCATCTCGCATCCCGCCTCAGAAATAGATCAACGATGGAGAATCATCTTGTAATGATCGATGGCGCGGAAACTTGAATTGCGGGATTGGGAATTGTGGAAATCACGATGCTAAGATCCTGCATCCTGCATCCCACGTCGGAAAGGTGCGTTGCGGAACAAAAATTGTGAAAATCTATAATTCACAAAAAGACATGTCCGCATCCCGCAAGTTGCGAAAAGGGAATTTCGGAAAGGAATTTATGGAGGTCCAAGTCTGTCAAAGGATGTCTCCGGCATCCCGATTGTGGAATGAACCATTATGGAAGTAGGTTTCTGCTCGAGTTTCAACCTGCTAATCGAAGTCTTTGAACAGAATTGGCCATCAAGGCCCACATCAATCCGACATTCTAACCCTGCAACTTAGTTTAACAATGCATTGAAGGAAACATACATAGATGCCTATAATTGCAGTTATTCAAAGGAACAATTCATCAATTCAACACATCCAACATGTTCATCATTTCCATCAAGCAATTAGAATGCAAGAAATACAATTGCAGAGATTAACATAGACAAGAACACTTATCTTTGAGAAGAACTTGTCCTGCAACCAGCTATGTCACTGCAACGTTCCACCCAACCATAGGCCAGTGCACTCATCAATCTCTCAGCAACACTGCCACCCCCGAGCTGGGCATGATTTCCTCAATGAATAAGGGAACACTAACAGACTCATACATAGCCAAAGATGCAACAAAACTCATCCAAGCCAACACAGTTGGGTTTATCAGGTTGCAAGGGAAAACAAACCAACATATGGGTTCCACAAGCCACTCATCCAAGCCATCTCACAATTGGGTTTCACAGACTGTTCACAGTCAAGCCAACATTCACCTTAAGGACCAGTCAAGCCAACAAAAGGGTTTATTAGACTGTACACAGTCAATCCATCTCACTGTTGGGTTTATCAGGCTACCTAGCCAAGCCAACATTCATAGTTGGGTTTATCAGAATGTCCAGCCAAAGGTTACTGACAAGGTCAAATGCAACAAGACACAGCCAAGCCAACAGATGGGTTTATCAGGCTACCAGGTAAGCCATCTTTCCAGTTGGGTTTATCATGCTTCTAAGGAAATGGGCAGGAAGAACTACTAAGCTAGTGAGCTCATCTACAGAGCTAAGAAGACCTTCACAAGACCTATCTGGCCAAGCTTCCCCACTGCCTACACACCCAACACAAGGAAGTGTCCCCTTCTCTGCTCCACAGTCCCTCAGGCTACACCTTCCCTTCCAATGCTCTTCAGGATGTGCATAGTAGGTTCACCAGGCACTCTTATCTTATTTTGAGGTTCCACACTAGGTTTATCAAGCACATTCTACGTCGCTCCCATTCCTAATTCTTGTACATAGTTCAGACCCGAACCAGGGTGCACAACACAACAACCACAGGGAGACTCAACAACACCAACTTTACTCTGGAACATGAGTAATAGGGTCTCATACACTTTGCAGTTCAAGTTAGCGCTGCAACACAGTAATCACAGTCTTTCCAAGGGAAAAACACTTGCAGAACGTGAAAGATACACACATAGGAAGAACTCAGTTGCCGAAGAGCTTCCCCCACGAATGGATAATGAAGATGGTCCATGAGCAAGACGTCCTACAGCTCTCAAAACGTGAATCAAATGAAGACGTGATGCGTAAGTCAAACTGGCATACGGTGCTGGTGTTTTCTTGTCCATGCAAGCAAAAACACGACATTCAAAACTGGGTTCTCTGCCCAATTCGAATTTGCCCATACTCTTCCCCTTCCAGGCAATAACTACCTCAACCACCTTCTGGCAGAATAAATGGTTGGGAAGAAAGACAAGAAAGAGGGTAGTTGACAGTTTTAATGGGATTTCCCATGACACATGGATTTTCCCCAAACTGGTTCAAGGTTAACATTCCCTCCCACCTTATCCTTAGGAAAATCATGCTCCCATCTCATTTTTCGTTGCATTGACATAGCTGGCTGTGGGTTTTCATTAATTTGCATATTTACATGATGTTTGCAAACGTGCTTGACTTAGCACACAAACCATAGGCATCAACCATGATCGCCTATATACCAAACATTAATCAATGACAGGGGCTTGGCCTTGAGCTCCTTGTCATGATTCCATATAATATTTACATCATACACATTAATGCAACGGGGTCAAAGCCGGGGTGTTACACTGGATATGAAACCTTGCGAAGGTAATTTTGGTCTACTACAATTACTAGATGGTCACAATCGTTGCATCACCATTTTTACTAGGCCCTGCACTGCTTTCATCATTTAACACTGCACCAACCCATATGTGAATAAACCTTTGATTCCTTTTTCATTATTTTACATATTTTTGGCTGCACTAACCATGCTTAGTTTTGGTCCTTTACAATTTGCTCTATTGTTTTCAAAACAACATCCTTCTGAAGTCCCTTAGTGGTGACATGTCATACATGTCTTATGTGGTTGTACAACAACTACCATATCTTAAGACAAAATGCTAGTTGGGAGACCTATTGATTTGCTTGAATTTGTGCTCAAATCACTTCCCAACTTTGAGTTTGATAAATCATGTGCCACAAGGGATATAGTGCATGATGTGATGACTCTTCTGAAACAAGTAACTATATGTACTGATAAGTTTGGTGCATATCTTTTATTTGGTTCCAAAAAATCCTTGCCTCATCTGCATGCAAAGTTGAGAGTTGTGCCATGACCATTTTACCAGCAATTCTAGATTCTAATATAGAGGTTGTTCCATTGCCAAAAGTTTTAAGCTTGTTCCCTTTAAAATATTGATGTCATCAACTCTAGGAAAGCCTCACAATAGCCTCAAGCTAACTCATGTGTATGCATGTTTCATTTGATTGGATCGCTCATTCAAACCTTTAATTCCAGTAAAGCCCAAAATTGATCTTAAGCTAAGCTTGGATTAATGTTTCTCCTCAAACACAATAGAACTATCTTCTCACTCAAACCATAATGAGGGCTTAAGATCTCTATGTCCTCAACAATTATTTTAAAGATGAAATATGTGGCATAACAACAACGACAAACAAAATCGTGTCAAACTCCGCGTTACAATTGTCGATGCATTCCTATCTGCAAATGGCATCTATGGTTTACATTAATTATGGAGCACCCTTATGTATGTTTTTAACACCTCCACATGACTATGTAATCCAAAACCAATGCCACTAAATACATCATAACAACTAAGAAAGCAAACTATGTGAATTGATGAATAAAATAGAATAATTTGTTGGAGGTCTAGATAGCATATCTACAACTTTGTTCTGAATTCCTTTCTTATAGTTAATAGCCAGATGAAATTGTAGTGGGTATTTCTCCCCTACTACGCGCAAAAGAACCTACCTTAGATCAACTGGATCTAAGGGTACATTTCATGGTGCAAGGGTTGTCTCAACCTTGACTTACAACAAGCAATAACAAAATATTTTTATCGTTTTATATTTTTTCTCTAACTAACAAAACAAAAGAACAAGCATACATTTAAATCGGACCACTACAGTCGTGTTGAGGCCTGGAAATTCGCAGGCAACAACAACAAGGGATTCTCCCCAGTCAACGTTCCCAACTAGCCCGTGACTGTTTGGTATGGGGAATCCATCCAGTTTGCGGTCCAGCTACCGTAGGTCAAGTAACAAAAACAAAGGGTTTTACTGGTTGCGGCCCGGTCCACCATGTATATTTTTCTATTTTTTACTTTAAGTATGATATGCAAGTGCCTATCTAAGATGCGGAGTGATAAAGAATACGAGGAGTGGTCACAATGTGATGCGTAGGTTCTTACCTCTCGTCTTAGACTCTCTCGCATCTAAATCACACACAACTGAAAATAATATAAACTAAGCTATCCCTAGGGAGCAAGATTATCAATTTATGAGTAAGGTATTACTGCTCATATGTTAAGATAAATTATAGATAGTTGTTCTTAGAATCAAAACACATAAACATGAATAAAGACATGCACAACAAGATAGCTCATCGTCTATTAAAACATTCATTACTCATAGTGGAAATTATCATAGAATAAACCAGAGAACATTCATACAAGAACATAGGTTCAGAAAGTTAGAACGATCTCACAGTTAATGAAACACAGCTGAAAACGAAATAGTTTCCCTTCAACATTGTTCATTTCATCACATTTGAATATTCCACACAACACTTTCTCCAACAGGCAAAATTGTAATTTATTATTGCAAAACGAAATAGTTCCTCTTACAACAAGTAGTTCACAAGTCTCCACCGGGAAAAATCCCTTCCTCCCTATCTCTTTTCTATATTTATACAAGAACCAGCTCAAAACCTTTCGGTTGCCCCCCAACCGTTTCAATTTCCAGTCTTGTCATTTTGCGAATGCTCATAATTCAACGTTACGTTTCAAATAAAGATTTTTATACAAAATGGGAAAAGCTAGGTAACTGACGATCTGCCCAAGCCTGGGCCTTTGCTTTTTAATGCTTACGCTCTACCATTCCTCAGTCCCTCTTCAGACCTTTATTATTTTCTTTTCCTTGAGCAACAACTCTGCTGCCTTATGCTTTACCATGCTTTGTCCTTTAGCTACATTTTCTTCACTGCAATAATCTTCAAAGGGATATGAGAAAATATCCTATGTCTGTCTGCGATCAAACGAAAACTCATCATTTATCCCAACTATCTTTGATAAACATCAACCATAATACCAATAAAATGAGTACCGAAAGAAAAGAAAACCGGAGCTGGGTTTTCTCGTGAAAATCTCAACCTGGTAAAACAAGGCACACCGATCATTTACAAATTCAGTTACGAGTTCGTAACAATCGGCAGGAAAACGATTAAGAAACGGGCACATGAAAACCCCCATCGACGAATCAGAACACTTGACATCGGTCGGTTAGTGGGCTACACAGCCGCAATGGCGGGTAACCTACAATCTAGGGGTTCTGGCACACAAACCAAAATTGGCGCGATAAAATGTCGGGGGTCGGATCTTCTGAAGCATTGGATAGTTAGTGCACTACATAGCCGCAACGACGGAAGTTATACGGTTAATAAAATCCGCAGACTAGTCAACATCAGAGAAAAATAAATCAAGACATCGACGAAAGGAAAAGCAGTCCGACAGGCAGTTAGTCTACTCCGGGGCCGCAACGACAGACCTCAATCAGCCTTCGACCTCCGATCAGAGTCATAACACCTTTTGAAACATCGCAAGGAGATATCTTTTTTCAACAATAAAACGAGGGATCAGCGAAAGGCTTTAATTATCGGCACAATGGCTAACCAGCCTCCGGAAAACAAAAAGGCAACTAAAAATCTCACTTAAACCTCGGTAATGATAAAACATCATAAAACCTGCTAAGTTCTACAGTCCAAAACATTTGCAGACCCAAACGAATTCCCGAAAGCAAGAAAACTGGTCTCACACAACCCACACATGTAGCAGAGTGGGAACAAACGGCCTTCAACAAAGTCAACAAGGAGGGTCCAATTTTTTTTAGAAATTTGGGAAAAGTTGTAGCTGCAACAATTGGCGGCTCACTGGTGAACCCAGATCTCTTGAATAAACTCCTCCTTAAGCAACATATTGTTTAGCAGTAAAATCGACATGCTGAATTCTTCTAGATGCCTGGATTCCCATAATGTCAAATATATGTACTTGTAATCATTGATGATAGTCCAATTTTTAGGGAATGAAACTCAAAATCTCAATGTGAGGATAACTCTTTTGAGGCTAAGTAGGTGGATTTCATTTTACCTCTGTCTTTGGGTAGCTTCCAGCTTAGACACCACAGGATTGCAACACATGGTAAACATAAATATTCGTTTGTTCCCCATTCCCATGCCACTTGGCACTATTCGTTTGTGGACTTTTTGTTCTTTTGAGTCCTCCTCATGCCTTTCTTTCTGAATTTTATTCATGCTCTTCTATCCATAGTGTCCTTTTGTGTGAGAGATGCATTTAATTTTCAGCTCAGGGACGAAGAAGAACTTTTGGCAATCTATACTCATATGATTCAGTACTTTGTTTCGATAAATATTGCTTTCTTAGGAGTTTTGACTCTTTTTTTTTTTTTCAATGTGGTTCACGCGCTGGCTTGACCGACGGGCTACATCCACGGAATAATTTCAAGAGGGCCCACCCGAAGGGGCCTCACTCTCGGCACACTTCATGCCTAACCCCAAGAGCGCCGAGGAGAATGGATCTCGCGACCTCACTTGCCGGGAGGCCTAACTACGGTTGCTCGACCGATTGAGCTAACTCTTGGGGCTTGGAGTTTTGACTCTTATTATCCCTTTAGCTTTCAATTCTTGGCATGGGATCATTTAGTTATAATGTACTGTTTACTTTTCTCACCTTTCCATGGGTCTTTTGCTGTAACCCCCTCGGACGTTTTAGATGTGAAATGGATGGAGCCTCGAAATGGTATTCCAGACCTCTTGATTTTGAGTTATTTCAGGGATTACGCCAGACTTCAATGTGTTCATAGACATTTAGGAAAACTACTTACTAGAAGGAAATCCATCAGATTCAAACAATAGGATACAGTCTAATGCCCAAAAAATCTCAGTTTATCAAGGGCTTTGATACTCTCCATGCAACCAAAAGTTTGCTTCTTTTATTGAAATCAGAAGAAAACTAAACTAAACAACAAGGAAAGGAACAAATCAAAATGGAAAAACAAATCAATTATTTATGTACAAAACAAAATAAAATAAAACAAAAAATCAAGAAAAATAAGGTTTAAGAACTAAACCATTTACTAGTAAGTTCTCCTCCCATCCCTGTAAATCTTGCAATTTGTAGGTTGAGGGGCTAAGTTTTGCTGCAATCTGGAAAGGGCCTACCCATAACTGTTGGAACTTCGTGTGCTTTCCCTTCTCATCATGAGGGTGATCCCACTTAAGAACCAAATCTCCTACTTCATAATCTTTTGTTCCAGCTTTGCGCTTATCAAACCACCTCTTCACTACCTCCTGTTGTTGTTTAAAACGTTCTCTGGCCTTGGATCTAGATTCCTCTACCTTCAAAAGATTATGAATTCTTATCTGCAAGACTTCATTATCTGATCCTCTTGACTCCTGAGCTATTATGGAAGAGGGTAGCATGATATTGGGGGGAAGAATGGCTTCTTTTCCATAAACAAGCGTATACAGGGACACACCTAACGAAGTCTTGGGGGTGACCCTATCAGCCCAAAGAGCATTTGGTAATGCTGAATGCCAACTTCTCTGGTTTTCTATCACAATATTTTTTTAAATTCTAATCAAATTCTTGTTTGTAGATTCAGCCAAAAAATTTCCTTGTGGATAATAATTTGCAGAATAATGCAACTTAATTCCCTTTTCATGAGCAAATGCAGTTAATCTAATAGAGGAAAAATAAGTAGCATTATCGAAAACTAAAGAAATTGGAACTCCAAACCTGGTCACAATATGATCTTGCAAGAAGTCCATGACCGCATCTTCATTCACTTTACGCAATGGAATGGCCTCGACCCATCGAGTGAAGTAGTCGGTTGCCGTCAAAATATACTTGTGTTGCAAAGATGAATTTGGCTTTATTTCTCCAATGATATATATTCCCCATTGCTCAAACGGTTCTGTTATCGTCATAGGCTTTAATGGTCCTGCTGCTTTAGCTTGTCTTCCACCACACCTTTGACAGATGTCGCACTTTCTGACATGGGCATGTGCATCTTTGAACAGTGTGGGCCAATAGTATCCGGCTCTGAGAATTTTATGGGCTGTTGTGTCTCCGGAAAAATGCCCTCCCGCAGGCCCATCATGTAAGTCTATCATGACCTTCTTCGCATCTTCTTTCTCTAAGCATCTAAGAAGAACTCCATCATAATTCTTCCTGAATAATGTTCCTTCAATAATATGATATGAGGCTGATTTAAGACGTAGTGCTCTTCTTTGCTTAGAATTCCAATGTTCCGGTAACAATCCCTCCTGGAGGTAATGAATGAGGTCTCGATACTAGGAGTCTGGAGCTGTGAAAAGAGGACAAACATCCATCAAATGCAACTCAGCTTCATCTTCCCGGTTATTTTCTTCATTGTCTTTACTTTCAGTCATTAGTTTGCACAATCCTTGCCCTTTAACTATGGAGGCTGGCTTGAATTCGAGGTCATACTCCTGTAGAGTTGTTACCTAGTTGCCTCTTCTTTCTCCTAATTCCTTTTGTACGAAAAGAGACCTCACAACTGGGTGTGGAACTATTACCTTCGTTCGGTTATTAAGTATATATGGTCTGAATTGTTTTACCGCTTTGAAAACTGCGTAAGCTTGTTTATCCATAGTTGGGTAATTCAATTCGGCTCCCTGTAGACCAGTGCTCATAAATGATATGGGGAACTCATCTCCCCCATCTTCCTTCTGGGTAAGCACCGCTGCTAGTGAATCGTCAGATGTGAAAGTGTACAAAATAAAATCTTTCTCAAAATCCGGACTTTTGAGGGAGGGTGTGTGTGCAACAACTGTCTTTATTTTACTAAATGCATTATTCTCTACATCGGTCAACTTGAATTGTACACTTTGCTTTACCATTTGCTGCAAAGGTTTAACAATTTGAGCGAAATCCGGCACAAACCTTCGCACGAAATTTATTGTCCCCATAAATGATTGCATGCCTTTTTTATTATGGGGTAAGGGAATCTGCTCGATAGCTTTGATCCTCTCTGGGTCTATGGAGATCCCTTTATTAGAAACCACGTGACCCAGCAACTTACCTTCGGTAATGGAAAACACACACTTCTTGGGGTTTAATGAGATATCATACTTTCGGCAGCGTTCAAAAATTTGTTTTAGATGGAATGCGTGTTCCTCCCTTTTCTTTGAGAATATTGTGATGTCATCGAGGTATACTACAACATTGCGACCAATCAGACCGCGGAAAGCTATGTCCATAGCCCTCTGTAAAATAGCTCCAGCGTTTATGAGTCCAAAGGGCATCCTTCTGTAAGCAAAAGTCCCCCATCTGCTTTTGAATGTAGTTTTAAGTCTGTCTTCTTTAGCTACTAACACTTGATTGTAGCCAGAGAATCCATCTAATAAAGAAAATAATTCAGAACCCGAAACCATTTGTATTATCTGTTCCATGGGTGGGACAGGATAATTGTCTTTATCCGAAGCGCGATTTAGGTTTCTGAAATCCACACATAGTCTAATTTCTCCAGATTTCTTTCTTACTGGTACCAGATTTGAAACCCATTTTGAGTGTCTAACTTTGAAGATAATTTTAGCATCCAACAACTTCTTTACTTCATTCTGAATTAGAGGCTCCAGTTTTGGATGCATTTTCCTTAAAGGTTGTTGATAGGGCTTGACCCCAGATCTGATGGGGATAACATGTTGAATAATATTGGTGTCATATGTCTTCACATCTTCATACGTCTAGGCACAAACATCTTTGTATTGTTTGAACTGACTGATGAACTTATTTCTTTCACCTAGAGAGCAACATTTTCCCAAATTCACATATTTAGGCTCAGTTTCAGTCCCTAAATTAATCAACTCAAACTGTAGAGACGAGCTATGAGTCTTCACATTCATTGGCCTTCTGAATTTCTCGTTTAGATCAAACATTTGCTCTAAAGTTCTGACTCCTTTAGGAATAAAATTATTGAATTTTAGCTCGGCCTGATGTTCTTCATCATTAATAATTTCCCCTTTGAAGGTCTTGTCATTTGTCAGGCACTCTAGAATCTGCTGATCATCATAAAAAACTCATAAATTGGTAATCATATCTGGAACTGAAGGCCTGACAAGCAATTCAATAGAACACCGGTTATTAGAGGGCACAAGCCTCGCAGCTGAGGTGGCCAACAAGTCAGCTGCTGCATTCTTAAGTCTAGGAATCGATACAATATTAAATGCATGAAAAAATTTAAGCAAATCCCATGCTTCATTTTGATAAGCTTTTAAATGAGGGGAAATGCAATGTATTTGATTTCGAATCTATTTTACAAGTATTTCAAAATCCCCATACACTTTCAGATTTTCTACCTTTAACTCAATTGCTTTTCTTAGTCCCTGAACTAATGCTTCATATTCGGCTGTATTATTGGTGCATTCAAACTCTAACCTACATGAAAGAAAATGTTTATTCTTCTTAGGATCAATCAGGACACAACCAGCTCTTGACCCTTCTAAAGTTTTAATCCCATCAAAGAAAAGCGTCCAAAAATCGCCTATCACTACTGTGCATGAATCAACATCTACATCTACAGCTAAGTCTACTATTTTATAATCGATTTCATCAGCCTGTGAAAACCGAAGGAGATCAGGCTGAGCATTTGATGTGTCATTGGCTTCTTCCACTTGATAGTTTCCCGGTTCTAGCTCAATGTAGTAATTTCCCAAAATAGAATTCACTAGTTCATTTTTACCTTTGAACTGAGTAACATTGTATTTCATGTGGGGCTCTCTTAAAACTTTAATTTGATTTGGGCTTCCTTTATAAGGTAGCCATATATGTGACCAATCCGAAGCAAAATATCCACTCAGCTTCGCCGACCAATCTCTGCTCAAAACAAGTCCATAAGCCTCAAGTATGTCCGCTACTACAATATCAATGAATTGACATACCTTATCATTTGAGGATAAGCAAATGAGAACATCCTCCATTTCCCCAATTACCTTCACATTCATTCTGTCCAACTGAATGACCCTCCAGGTAGATGGTTTAGGTTGTCCATTTATCTTTTTGTAGACCAACAGTGGCATAACATTCACTGATGCCCTCGAGTCTACTAGATAGTTGTGCACATTGTGGTTGAAAATTTCAAAAGTAAGGAGAAAAGGTGGAGTCTTGCATTTAGGTTTACCTCCCACACTTGCTTCACCAATTTCTTCTTCTTGGGGTTGATTTTCAGTGGGAAGCTTCTCCTATGATATTTCAAGTGCTTTCAATAACTTTTCTTTCTGCTGCGGCACATTGCACATCTCAAATAACGAGATATTTTCCCTTACCTTTTTGATATCCTCCGCGATGTCATAATCCATCTTATGTTCTGTGAGATTCGTTTTAACATTATTTATCTTCTCTTCAATGGGCTTAGTAGGCATGTTGATTTGTCTCGGATTTTGACTGGTGGTGGTAAATTCCGTAATTTTATTAGCTGAGGTGTTTTTTTGAAATTTCTTTATATTCTTTTGAAGTCTCTTAATCTTTGGGAGCATAACACTATTTTCCTTAATAAACCCTTGGCTTCTCATTGTTACATTTGTTTCCAAGATATCTTCATGTCTCAGATCCTTTACTTCTTCAGTATCAAACAACGATACACAGTCCCATAAAACCATGGCCTCATCCTCTTGTTTTTCTATTGATTTATTGTTGTCTTTTCCTTCTTCATCATTATCCTCGGTTAATTTGGAATCCAATAGCTGATTCATTACCAACGTCATTGAATTTATCCATTGAGGACAATTCTTTTCAGAATGGGGTTGTTGGTGAAAAGTGCAAAAGTTATCCATCCCCACCTCCGTTAAGTTCATCGATGCAGGACTGTGCGGAGGGGGTTGGGATTGATTGTTATCCTCCCTTTTCTTGTAATAAGGCTTATAAAACTTCTGGGCTTCCTTTTCCTTTTCCAAGTCTATTATTTGGTTAGAGAGCTTCTGCATCATCTTTGCCATTCCTTCGAAATCGGGTGATTGCTCCTCTTTAGGCTTAGTAAATAACAAAGCTTTTCTCCCAACATTTTTTTCTCTTGACTGCTCAGAATAATCTTCGATGCTTTCCTTTTCAGCCTCTACTCTCTCTGCTTCTTCATAACTCTCTTCTACCATAGGTTTTGCTTTAATTTTGGAAAACATGGCCAAATTGGGCCCTAGAGCTGAAGTATAATACTCAATCAAAACTTTATCCGAGGGTTTGTCAGTTTCAGAAAAATTCTTAAGATAAGCTGCAAATATTTGGGTAAAACTATGCACCTTCTCTTTTCTTTCTTTCTTCAAAGCGCACAGTCCTTTCATGAGAGCCGCATGAGTTTTTTGGGTTGCATATTTACTTCTGAAAATCCTTTCAAAGGTATCCCAGTCTGGGATAGAGTTTGCAGGCAAACCAAAATACCATGATGCTGCTGCTCCATTAAGGGTATGCAGAAAAGTCTACAAACTACATCCTCATGTTCCCCAGCCCTTAATCCTTCTATTGCCAAATAGAAACTTTGTAAATGGTCATGTACTAACATCTTCTCATTTGGATCAAACTTGGGCAACATCTTCTCAAAATATTGAGGTAAGTCATGCAACGGAGGTGTTAAGTTCAAGGGTGATCTAGCTTTCCAAGCCGGTGGTGGATTTGGTGGGTTAAGTGGCTGATTTGCATTAGTGCCTGCCATGAGTCTGGGTGGAGAGTGAGGAGGTGAGGGAACGAGAGTATGCACAGGAGAACAGTAAGGTGTGTTTGGGCCTACTTGCTTCAGAGGCTAAACAACTTCCTGTAATGCTACTTCTACTAACTCTTCCAAATCTCCAACCAACATTGAATCTTGCAAGATGGGACGATCTTTCTTCTTGTATTCTCTTTGGGGTAAATCAGGGATAGTGGGTAATCCTCCAATACTCTTTATATAGGCCTGTGTGTGTCTTCTCAGATCATTAACTACTTGGTTGTCTACAGAAAACAAACGTTCTCTATTCTCTTCAGTATTTGGATCAGGAAATGAACTGCTTTCAAAACTATCACTGGTGGAGTAACTTCGAGGAAATGAATTTCCCCGACCAGCCATGCGCTGGTGGCCCTCCTTCTAGCGCCAGAAACTGTTGAGGCCTAGAAATTCACAGGCAACAACAGCAAGGGATCCTCCCCAGTCAACGTTCCCAACTAGCCTGTGACTGTTTGGTATGGGGAATCTGTCCGGTTTGCGGTCTGGCTACCATAGGTCAAGTAACAAAAACAAAGGGTTTTAGCAGTTGCGGCCCGATCCACCGTGTATATTTTTGTATTTTTGACTTTAAGTATGATATGCAAGTGCCTATCTAAGATGCAGATTGATAAATAATATGAGGAGTGGTCACAATGTGATGCGTAGGTTCTTACCTCTCGTCTTAGACTCTCTCGCATCTAAACCACACACAACTAAAAACAATATTAACTAAGCTATCCCTAGGGAGCAAGATTATCAATTTATGAGTAAGGTATTACTACTCATATGTTAATATTAATCACAGATAGCTGTTCTTAGAATCAGAACACATAAACATGAATAAAGATATGCACAACAAGATAGCTCGTCGTCTGTTAAAACATTCATTACTCATAGTGGAAATTATCACAGAATAAACCAGAGAACATTCATACAAGAACATAGGTTCAGAAAGTTAGAACGATCTCACAGTTAATGAAACACAGCTGAAAACGAAATAGTTCCCCTTCAACATTGTTCATTTCATCACATTTGAACATTCCACACAACACTTTCTCCAACAGGCAAAATTGTAATTTATTATTGCAAAACGAAATAGTTCCTCTTACAACAAGTAGTTCACAAGTCTCCGCCAGGAAAAAGCCCTTCCTCCCTATCTCTTTTCTATATTTATACAAGAACTAGCTCAAAACCTTTCGGTTGCCCCCCAACCGTTTCAATCTCCAGTCTTGTCATTTTGCGAATGCTCATAATTCAACGTTACGTTTCAAATAAAGATTTTTATACAAAACGGGAAAAGCTAGGTAACTGACGAATTGCCCAAGCCTGGGACTTTGCTTTTTAATGATTACGCTCTACCATTCCTCAGTCCCTCTTCAGACCTTTATTATTTTCTTTTCCTTGAGCAACAACTTTGTTGCCTTATGCTTTACCATGCTTTGTCCTTCAGCTGCATTTTCTTCACCGCAATAATCTTCAAAGGGATTCGAGAAAATCCCCTATGTCTGTCTGCGATCAAACGAAACTCATCATTTATCCCGACTATCTTTGATAAACATCAACCATAATACCAATAAAATGAGTACTGAAAGAAAAGAAAACCGGAGATAGGTTTTCTCGTGAAAATTTCAACCTGGTAAAACAAGGCACACCGGTCATTTACGAAATCAATTATGAGTTCGTAACAATCGGCGGGAAAACGATTAAGAAATGGGCACATGAAAACCCCATCGACGAATTGGAACACTTGACATTGGTTGGTTAGTGGGCTACACAGCCGCAACGGCGGGTAACCTACAATCTAGGGGTTCCGGCACACAAACCAAAATTGGCGCGATAAAACGTCGGGGGTCGGATCTTCTGAAGCATTGGATAGTTAGTGTGCTACATATCCGCAACAGCAGAAGTTATACGGTCAAGAAAATCCACAGACTAGTCAACATCGGAGAAAAATAGAACAAGACATCAGTGAAAGGAAAAGCAGTCCGACAGGCAGTTAGTCTACTCTAGCGCCGCAACGACGGACTTCAATCAGCCTTCGACCTTCGATCAGAGTCATAACACCTTCCAAAACATCGCAAGGCGAGATAATTTTTTCAACAATAAAACGAGGGATCCGCGAAAGGCTTTAATTATCAACGTAATGGCTAACTGACCTCCGATTAAAAAAAATTAAAAAAATCTCACTTAAACCTCGGCCAAACCTCGACAATGATAAAACATCATAAAACCTACTAAGTTCTACAGTCCAAAACATTTGCAGACCTAAACGAATTCCTGAAAAGCAAGAAAACAGGTCTCAAACAACCCACACGTGTAGCAGAGTGGGAACAAACGGCCTTCAACAAAGTCAACAAGGAGGGTCCAAATTTTTTTAGAAATCTGGGAAAAGTTGCAGCTGCAACAAGTCGTTTGAGGAAATGGTCTGGAGGCTCCCACAATCCTGGTCTCTGTTTGTCTCCAACAATGGGGTTGTCATCAGGAAAGGGATCAAGGGTTACACGAAGTGAACTCGACGTGCAACGTGGGATAGTGTGGCGAAAGGTGTGGGAATTAAGGAATTAAGGATAATGGAAGTTCAAAAGTTGTTGTGGGGAGACCTTCACAATGTATTAATAGGATGATCCAAGATTTTCTTACCCATGGTTTTTCATAGTGTATGGTATTTATCCATGGTTTTTGACCCATTCTCAATGTAGGGTTTTTTGGTCCTTTTTGGGAGAATGGGGGTTATGTTGCAATAAATTCCCAACTTCCCTATATTTATGGGGGAAGGAATAATAATGTGTTGGACCAATTTTGGTGGAATTTAATTGTGAAGGTCAAAATGGAGGAAATAATGGTGGGATTATGATGTATAATTATGGTTTGGACCATAGAGAGTTATGTGGACAATTTTTGGTGTTAACATATTTCCCCCTTATGTGTGAGGGAAAGAGCTCATCGTATGGCCGAAAGACATCATAAGATCAAGGGAGAAACGGTGACAACGATGGAGAAACTGGAGAGGACCGCAGAGGAGTGGAGTTTCCTCATTCGAACTACAATGGCTTTTGATTTGTATTGCTTCTCAAAAAGGGATGAGGTACATATAATCTCAGACATATATATGGACGAGGCGGGCATACCCATGCTCCTATCAATGTCTCAATATACAAATGTGGACCAAGTCTCAAATAATGGGAGTCGATCAATACATACAACTGGAAGTACATAATGGTGGCCTCAATGGGAGGTTGAATACAAATACTTATCTCAAGAACTAGTACATAGAAACAACGACATTCTCTTGAAATGCAACATCACAATAACTGATGCTCTGCTAAATTTGAAGGTGTACACAAATGTATGGACTCAATGATCGAGAGTAAGAATCTCTGAGGTACAATAAACAACATCGGATACTATAGATACATAGAAGCATGATATTGAGGGGCTTTCGAACACTATCACCAACGTAACCCAGAGATCACAAGGGACATGAAATTGTATGGGTCCCAAAATAGTCTCACCAATGTGCTAGAGTTGGGTGACAACTGGGGTCTTCGACCAAATGTTGAAGGAACCAATACCCTGTACGAATCTCAATGGTGCGATAATGTAGCTGAAGTCGAGCACGTGAGATACAACCAACCCAAAAGGCACTAAGGAATCCTTTCAAGTGGTCCAAGGAACACATCAATGAGGTGGATGAAACCAAGATACATGGACCTTTGGGTCTATGCTCTGGAATAGATTTGATGACGTTGATGAAGGGAAACCTACAACTATCAAGGCAGTGAGGTTTCCTTGATAGAAGCACGAGGGGGATAACCAGATCAGATATGGAATAATAATGGGATTGAGGCACTAGTTGGGGAATAGGGGCAGGGGAGTACGAGGGACTCAAACTTCCTTTGTTCAAAGTATAACGACAGGGCTAACCTGGCAGCAAATGATACTGACTCATGGGGAATCATAGTTGTGGAATCGGGGAGATGACTGCAGTGGGAGATACTTAGGGAAGGCACTAAATGAGTGATATCCAGGGGATCCAAGGGAGACTCATCGCAGAGCACTCTGAACAAAGGCGACCCAATGGGGGGGATGTTGCCATAATGTGAGACTATATGCAATAGGTGTGGGCACCTAAAGGCATCGTTTGGGCATTCTTCATAGTTTAAGGAGCTCGAAGAAGGGGTAGAAGTATGCTTAGTATGATACTATCTCATGGATATTTGTCGAGCCCAAGATGATAAATGCATGATGTTGTTTTCATGTTTAGAGAGTGTGAAAACGTGAATAAGACTCCAATGGGGTCTCTTTTTTGTACAGTAGTTTCCTAAGTCTGAAAATGGATAGAAGTGTACAAAGGAGAGCTCTCCCAACCGAAAGGGGTGGAGAGACTTATTTTTCCTAGGTAGTCCAACCAGGCCTAAAAAGGTTAAACCTATACTAATTGGACGGTCATTCAAATAATTTTACGAGCATGAATGAAACCAAGTTTGCTCGACGATCTTTTCTTTAACAGAGGGCTAGAAAAGAGCTTAAATACAACCCATAAGTGCATTTTTTCGTAATTTATGGTCCCAATGTCCAAAAAAACATAAAATGATACAAAGGGAACAATTCCTAGTTGGAAGGTGCTAGGGTGGTCCTTTTCTTTAAATATTCTATGTAGTCCAAAAAAGGGATAAACGAAGCCACATAGACGCCCTTTCAAATACTTTAACGAGCATGAAAGGAAGCAAGCATGCTCGAAAATCTTTTCATTCTTTAAGGAGTAAAAAAAGAGCTTAACAAAAAATTCGTAATGGTTAGTCAAGCAAGGAGGAAGTGTTCGAAGAATCGAAAGAGGTGATGTTGGCATTGGCTGATGGGGAGAAAAATAACAGTGGAATACTTGTGGGGCCTCCTTACAGGACGATGAATGATGGTAAAATAATGCCAAGTTTGTAGAATGGATGAAGCGGAGGGCTCATGATCATGCCAATACAAAAGGGGTTCGACTTGCCTGGTGGTATGCAAATCAAGGTGATGGGGGACCATGCAAGCCTCGTATGAGGCAGTGGTCTGAGATGATGATCAGGGAGGGAGGTGGCTTGGTAGGTCGTTTCTTCACCCAGGCTCTTTTTGCATAGTGGTAGCAGCTTCCTATCCTTATAGAGGACTATCCATACGCGGGCATGGACTACCGGGGAGATCTGAAGATGCATCGACCTCCAAGACAGGTCTGGGGACCTGATGGTGTGTATACATGATTCTTTGTGGTTTCAATCATATATAGTTTACTAGCATAGTGGTAGTTGGATCATACATGTGATAGATACTGATGACATACTGTGTGCATGTGTAGATGTGGGACCACACCCTCCAATGGGATACCGACGACGCAGGGGTATGGTCGAGGGGTTAGATCCACCTGCTCACATGCAAAGGAGGCGACATAGTGCTACATTAGACTCACTATGGCTGGACGTGGAGCGGCTATTGGAGGGGGTCACCAACGATGGGTGGCAGTACCTAGATGACGATCTGATTGTTGCATGATAAAAAGCTCCTCCAAAGTAGATCTCTCTGATGAGGAGGATCATCGTTGCTGCTGAGTATGTCAGAGCAATGACACATGGGGATGTGTCGATGGAGGAGGAGAGCTCAGATGAGGAGGACACAGAGTCAGTGGAGGATGACTCAGACTAGCAGTTTGTGATGCTGCCCTCAATGCATTTGAGCATGGGGATTTTTGTATGATATGTACAGGCAGATAAGATATTTTCCAAGTTACCTTCTTCAAAGGCTTCAGGTGTCGGGATTGGGTTTTTAAACCAATCGACACTTCCATGTATGATTTGGTTTGACGATGATGAAGGTTCATTGGGGATGAAAAAGGAGCGATGGTGCATATCATCCCAAGGATATTCAGGAGTCAGAAGAGCTTTGAGGATATGTTCGTCATTGTGAAAGTAGTGCCTAGATAGATCAAAGGGATCTTCCAAAGATGAGGAGGGGGGAGGACTATTGGAAGTAGAGATTGTATAAATGGTGTTATTGGTGTCCAAGGAAGAGGCCTGCGAGTGGATCTCCTCAAGGACAATGATTTGGGACTCATAGGAGTGCTTGCGAAGGTAACTGAGGAGAGACCGGTACTCGGACAAATTTGGGCAATGATCGGAATAACGATCATATAGGCCACAAACTCCACATGAGTGGTTGGTGCTTAACGATTTTCTCTCAATCGCAGGTATGGTTGGTACATTGACAACTAGAGCATCGTCAGTCTCGATTATTGTGTGCATGTGGGTGCAAAGGATTGGCAAATCATGACAATTTTGCGTCACATGGCCGAGGACATCGCATAAAGCACATGTAGGAGGTGGACGTGGTTATGTCGGGGATTTTGGCGCCTTGCCCCTAGTCTTCATGGGAGGAGGGAGGACAAAAGTAGAGGAAGCAGTAGTCGATTGTGTACCAGGAGGTGGGTGTGACACCGTCTCAATAGGATGATCTAGTGTCAACACGATCTATGGTGTTGGGGTGAGGGTGGGTGGATCAATGTACCACACTGAAATACCCAAAGTGAAGCTTGGAAGGTTGAGAGTAGCCATGACTGGATTACTCACAATTCCAGGAGGAGGAAAGAGGAAGGGGATCATGTGTACAGGGAATGAACCCCAATAGTTCCTCGAGGTCCACGGTTGGGGTTGAGGCTGAGGTTACGAGGAGGTTGGAATGTTACCAGATGTGATAGTGAACAAATCAGATATGTTAGATGTCGAAGGAGGAGGTGGGAGGGACAAAAAGGTGTTTGTCAAATGGCCATTGGTAAATAGGCCTGGACCAACAACAAACAGGGAAGGGATGGATACGCTATTGATGGTGGTGTCGATAGTAGGGAGGACATGCTCCGGGGTGGCGTATCCTTTAGGATCGCAATACGTCAATTGGTTGATAGTCGCGATCTTCCCATCATCAAGGAACATCAAGAGTCGAAAGATGGTAGAAGAAACAATTCACATTGCATACATGTAACTACGTCCAAGGAGGAGGCTGTAATCGAGTTGGGCGTTGACAACCTCAAATTCAATCAACACAGTTTTTTTGGCTAACTCAATGGGGACATTCAGGAGAACACCTTATGGTTGAGCAACACAACCATCGTAAGCATGAAGGGCGTTGGTTGAGGGTTGAAGGGCTGGGGATCCAAGTTTCTCCCAAACAAAGGCTGACATAATGTAAGTGGATTCCCCCTCATCGAGGATGCATCGATGAATGACCAAATTCTAAATAGTGACAGGAACCTAGAAGGCTACGGATGATGGCATCCTGGGCTCTCCTTGATCCAAATCGAAAGTAATAAATCAGAGGGGTCAACGACACCTAAAGCTGATAAAAAAGCTTTGCGTTGTGAAGGACAAGTTCTAACGACTTCCAGAGCAGACATGGCAGAGGGAGACTGGGCCAAGTCATCGACGATACTGTAATTAAGAGCGGCTTTGGAAGTGGGTTTTTTCACGACACGACGCAAAGGGAACTTAGGGAATTTGGCATTTTTGTCCGTGGGGGGGGGGTCTTGACAGACGTAAGGACATATCGAGAGCGGTGGAGGTAGATGTCATGGAGGGATTAATGGTTTCTGTGGTGGAGCCATATTGGTTTCGTTGATTCTATAAGTTGACATCATATGACAATGTCATAAGGTGATGGACACCAAGATAGATGGGTCAACCCGCAAAAGTGGTTCCGGTATTTTGTGGTACCAAGGGTTGGGTTGAAACCATTCCTTGATTTGGTAATGGGTTCTACAACACCATAGGCGGAGGACCTTATGGTGCTAGGTTTAGCTCTGTCAAAGCGGTAACATTGGTTTCACGTTGATTTTCGGCTTGTAACAAGCGACGGACTCGAATCATATGGGGCACTGATGTGTATAATGGCCATAAACATCACAAATGGTACACAGATGATTAGTATGCAACTAAGGGTTCTTCCTAGGTCTAGGTGGAGGTTGGGGGTTGTGTCTATGGGGGATTAGCTCCATTGTTATTAGGAAGGTTGGGTTGTTGGCCACCTCCTTGAGGTTAGTTGTTTCCACGGTTCCTACATCTCTTCCTTCTTCCCTACCCTTGTTGGTTATAAGGGGCCGGTTGATTGGGGAGGTTCTGCTGAGCGTAGACCTGTCCTTGAGGAACAGAAGGATTTGGGGCCAGAGCAGATGTAGGTTTCATAGGTGATGTGTAGTAAGTGAGAGAAGTTGGAGGGGATGCAAAGCCTACTTTTTTGGCCATTACACGCAGGTGCCAGGCAGTTTGGTCCATGAACGTGAGGAATGGGTGTGGGAGACGCATAGGAAGGTGTGGCTCCGGACTGAGCCGCTACGCATGAAAAGTCAGGGACGTAGCTAGGTTGGGAAACACTGGGGGTGTTATTGAAGTGAGGTGGCGTTGAAGGAGAGGTCGTGTACAAGTGGGAGTGCTGGGTAATGGAGCCAATGACTCCATTAGCAACATGGGATGTCCCCGACGTATCTCGACCTGAGGAGGAAACACAGGGAGCATCATGTATGATGGTATATAGATAACTTGATTGGGCATAGACAAGATCTAACTATTGTGCTTTGAGGATGGATTCTTCCTCAATTTGTGGGCTCTCGGATGCAACGCCCTTGGCGATATGGGGGAGTAAGGTTTTAAGAAACCAATCGAGAAAAATCTTGTCATCTAATCGAATTTTACACAAGTTATGATGATGATGCCACTCATGGATATGATCTATGATATGGGTAGCAGTGTTATGTCTACAAGATAACAAGATTTCCATGCCCTCGTCGTAACATATGAGTAGTTGCAAGTACTGGAGAAACATCGAGGCCAACGAGAAAAAATCAGGATAAGTAGCATGGGGCAGTTCAATGTACCATTTGGTTGCAACACTAGTGAGTGTGCGCTGGAATAGCTGCAATCATATAGAGTCATCCACTATGTTGTTAGAGGAACTCCATAAGTGGAATGACATGATATGGTTTTGAGGGTCTTCTCCCACCTTTCCCTCAAACTTAGGGACGTTTGAAGGGAGTTTGGTAAGCATGGGAGGCCATAATGGGTCATGATGGATGGGGTCATTCGTCAACCATGCCAAATCAGGCAGGTTGAGATTAGCCATGAATAGTAGACTAGGACATGGACTAAATCTAGGAGGGCCAGCAATGGTGCTGGAGCCAGCGGGCATGTAGTTGCCGCATGAAAACGTGGGTTGGTAAGGCTAACTTCTGACAGTAGAAGTAGACACGGGAATCGTGTGAATGGTGGCAGATGAACTAATGCCCCCATGCATAAATGTAGGTATGGTGTGAACCATGGTGGCTGGAGTGGGGCCACCACTAGTGGGTAGCGAACCAGAAGCAATGTGTGCAACGGCAAGGGGCCCACTAGGACTAGGACTCATAGGTCCAACATAACGGATACCCAGTATGATGGTTGGTGCGATCACAAGCCCACTATCAACCATCCCCCTGGAAGGGGTTGGGAGGTGCACCATCCATGTGGCTAGATGGGGCAGTGAACAAGGTAGGTTCGAATTGATAGGAATATGAATCCGACTCAGATGTAGTGTATGGCTATCAAGGTGGTGAATGACATCGAATATGGATCTGACGATGATGATTCAAGGAACCGAACTGAGGAGTATGCCTACTAAGTCTCTAGGAGTAGCATGGTGGAGCAATGGTGTCGTGATGGTGTGTTATACGATGAATGGAGGCTTAAGGGTGTCAAACGCAAGCTCAAAAATCCAACTATAGTCGAGTGTGTAGAAGGAGAGCTAATAAATAGTGGCACACAAGCCAAAAAGCAAGCTCTAAAATTGAACTGCAACAACGTGTTATAGCAGGTGAGTCTACAACAAAGTGGCCAGAAATCCAACAAGCAACACTACCTATGAACGAAATGATGCACTAACCTATGGGGTATAAGTGCAAGCAAGCTCCTAGCTACAAGATGGAAGCTCCTCACAAATCGTATCCTATGTTGGGTGGTGAAATCCATAGTCAAACAATGCGAGATGGAAGAACCAAAGGCTAAGAGAATCCCACTATCGAGAGGGACCTCAGGTAAAAGAGCCCTAAAAGACTGACAATAGGCTACCTCGTTCATGACACATTCGAGATGGTTTCCTGATGCTTCAGCCCTTTGGTCCTCGACACCTGATATGGTCCTTGGCATGCACGAGGAGGGCTATGAAGGGTTAGTCTTCAGTATAGAATGGAGTGCAGTATTCCGCCCAGACTTTCGAAACCCCTTCGTTGTGGCTTACAAAGCGGGAGGCCCCTCGATAAACTAGTTGTGACCGTATCGACAAATACTAGAGGATTTTGGATCCCTATAAGACAACAACTTTGTCTCATATGTAAGTGGCAAAGGGGTGTTATTTGGATGCCTATCCCCAGTGTCTTAACTTAAATACAATATTGTTTTGGTCTTCAAATGAGGTTACAATGTTGGTTGAGTTAAGTTAAATTTTAGGCTCAACTTGGGGTCATGAACCAAGCATTTATTTTAAGGCATGTGATGTGTGAGCAAGTGAAGTGTAATTTATAAACCCTAACGCTCTCATGTCAGAGAGGCGTATGCTGAAAAATAAAGAACAACAAATGAAAGTAAATATTTTTCAACACCTAACAACTAATTATTCGAGATAACAAAACATACATAAGTAAATGAGCACATAAGGAACTTCACAGGGTGTAGGAAACACACGGGGGGTCTCAACAACCAAGCTTGACTAAGATGGTATCACATGCAAGGAAAAGAGGATCGCAAAACAAACCAGGGGGCTATAGGCAATCAAATCTCAAAGGAAACAATCGAGGAAGGGGTAGAACATGTTAAGGTTTCACATGCTTAGATAAATAATATTAGTATTCAATTCAATTCCACAACAATAGCATATACATGATCACTAAAAGAAACACAATCACAAGATAGACACCAATTTATCTTGGAAAAACCTCTAGGGGAAGAAAACCCAACAAAACTTCCTCTATATACATGTATCAAAAGTACAAAGACAAAACCTCAAACATGTGTACCTTCTCCTTGCAGATCTCTCTCTCTCTCATATGCACAATACACAAGTGAGTGTGTATGTGTCCAAATGAGGAGCACATCACTCTTATTTTTACTTTATCCTTCACTTGACTTTTTCACCAACTAGGTTGGCCCCAATAAACTTGACTGGGACGACTTTCCTAGGGAGACTCAAAACAATATAATATTACTTTATGGAGGGTTCTATGGACCCAACTTACAATAAAGGTTTTACCTCATGACTATATGATGACCAAATACAATAATAGCATCCAAATGGAGGAATAAAACATCTCTGATAGATTACAATAATAAAATACAATAGACTATTCTTCAAAGTTACAATATTTCAACAGAACATAGGCAGGGGGGTCTAGAAAGGGCCTCAAACACCTCAAAGAGATGGAAAAACTGTAGGTCGCACTTGTCCTCGGAACAGGTGCGTTTAGGGTGGCATAGAACTGTAAAATAATCGCGACTGAGATGAAAAATCAACAGAAAAACACAGGTCACACGAAACAGGGGTTCCTGCGCGATAAGTCACACGAAATTGGGTCAGAGTAACGACCGGGATCGCTCTAAAAGCTTGGACTAGTGTGATCTAGAGTTTAGGTCCAGGTCGCACTTATCATGGCAAAAGGAGCGACCTAGGTCGCGTAGTGCTTATCGATAAAAAAAAGGTGTGACCTAGGTCGCAACTTTCTGTCGGATAGGTGCTCGTAACTGGAAGTTTTTTAGAGAAAAGTTGTCGGTTAGGGCCAGTGGGAAGACACTGTGATAGGACTGGTTCGGATCTACCGCAGGGGGGGTCATATCTGTGAGGACTGAGGGTGCCCAAGTAGAACAAACCAACAAAAACACCTGCAAAAAATAGAGATCCAAGGGGATCGAGCCAGTGGAGTCGCCAAAACTGTAGTGGGGATTTCTCCCCTACTACATGCAAAAGCACCTACCTTAGATCAACCAGATCTAAGGGTAGAGTTCATGGTGCAAGGGATGTCTCGACCTTGACTTACAACAAGCAATAACAAACTATTTTTACAATTTTATATTTTTTCTCTAACTAATAAAACAAAATAACAAGCATACCTTTAAATCGGACCATTGCAAGCGTTTGAAGAAATGGTTTGTAAGCTCCCACGATCTTGGTCTCCGTTTGTCACCAAAGAGGGTTTGTCACTAGGAAAGGGATCAAGGGTTACACAGAGTGAACTCGATGTGAAACGCATGATAGTGTGGCTAAATGTGTGGGAATTAAGGAATTAAGGAAAATAAAATTTCAAAAGTTGTTGTGGGGGGACCTTCACATTATATTTATTGGATGATCTAGGATTTTCTTACCCATGGTACTGACCCAAGGTTTTTCATAATGTATGGTATTTAAAATTTTGATGATTTAATCACACTGGACTTCAGTAACAAGTCCACTAATGTTGCCTCTCTAGGTTTTTCCTTGGAAAATACTCACCAGCATTAACCCTTTCCCCCTCAACCAAATGTAAATATCTTCCACATTTAAAATTGAGATAATTAATCACATTGGCCTTCAGTAACAAGTCCGCCAAGGGACCTCAAGAAAGCATCAGCTTCAACCCTGCTAGGTCTGAAATGAAGTCTCTAAAATGTCCTAAGGATTCCAAGTTGGGGTTTGAGAGCTCAAAATCTAAGTGTATAACTTGATTGGTTGTGGGTTCGAGCAAACATGTCTGTCATGTTGAGAACAAGTCTATGAAAGAGTTCTCGGAGTGTGCACATCCATGTGCATCGAAAGCCTTATCAATGGTGGATTATAAAACCCATAATAAGGAATTCATTATTTTCCTTATTCTTTGTGTAGATAAAGTTTTCTTTTTTGTACAGATACATCTACTAACGAATCATCTACTACTATACTTGAATATCTTAACTCAAAGGTCTTCCTTGAATACTCCTGTAAAGCCCTAGTTCTAAACTTTGCTTATACAAGTAAGGTCTTGGGTTCTGAGTTTAGGTATATTCTTGGACTTGACTAAAAAGTCTTACTTGACCTTAGGAAATTCTCTAAGACATTTGAACAAAAATGCAAAGATGAAAGTTTCATTGTGAACGGTGTCAAGAAGAATGGACAAGAACATTCACACCATTTTTGTACTTTTATAATCCATGGATTGAGAATGCTTAAATGCTGGAAAAGTTTGGATTGTTGCATCAATGCTTCAGCCAAGGGTTTCCCCATCGGAACATGGTTGAATGGAGGTCTTGCTCTCTTTATCTTGCTAGTTAGTTTGAAGTGTCAACCATCCTCAACTAGGTGAGGGGACAAGACAATAAAATGAATGCCTTATTAAAGCTAAATTTTTTAGGTTGATTGAGATTTTGTAATTCAAATTGAGGGTGGAGGTTTATTGTTTATTCCATAGGATGGCAAGAGTCAAGACAAGTCATGATGCAATGTCTGTAGCTTGGAAGAAAATTGTTCAATATGGTTTATTTCTTGGTACATTTGCTTCAGTAGATGAATTTATGGTTGTTTTTGGATGACGTGTCAGGCATGGACCTTTTACTTGTTTGTATATTGAGAATATTTTATTTTTCAAGGCATTATTTCCCTTTATTTTGTTGCATCAATGCATTTCTATTATGCTTTAGTCAATAACTATGGTTGTGGTATTACTAATCATTGCAATAATTAAGAATTTCATGTTTATTGAATATGCATTTAAGTTATGCTCTAGTTTGTAACTATAGTTGTGGTATTACTAATTATTGTAGTAATTAAGAATGTCATGTTCATTGTAATTTATAAAAGAATACAAAACCATGGCCTTGAAACAAGAAAAAGATTTGAATATAACATAAATCAGTTTGATTACGTTTAAAGTGGTAGGGAAGCTACCAATCGTGGATATTGAGTCACCTTATATCACATGTTCAATTCCTATAGGTCAAGGGTTGAGGGCGGGATCCACCTAGAAGCGAATTAAATTAATTATTGTAGTTATTAAGAATCTCATTTTCATTGCAATTTATAAAAGAATATAAAATCATGGTCTTGTGTTTGTGTTTGGTTTTACGCCATTATTTTACTCTAAATTACAATCAATTGTTGTCGAAAGAAAATTAGCAGACACCAAAATTAGAAACAAGAAACAAATTTGAATATAACATAAACAAGTTTGCATTAATCCTATAGTGGTAGAGAAATTAGCAATTGTGAAGGTTAAGCCACCACAGGTCATGTGTTCAATTCCTACAAGTTAAGGGTTGAGGGTGGGAGCCACTCGAAAGGATCCAAGGGGCGTCCAGCATGGTCCTCATCTTTGTACAAACATGATGAAAACATCTTCCCGTGATCAAATCATTATTCCACTCAACATTGGGGCTAGCCCTCTCCTAGGTTATAGACCCATCCTTCGGGTGTGAGGATTCCTAGAATCATTAAAAAAGCAGTTTTCATAAAGGAAGCAATACAAATTCCTCATTGATGTATAGTGAATAGAAAGGGTAAAAAGCCCATTCATTGCACCTCATTGACCCATGTGTCAGGCTATTTATTTATTTAATTGACACACACATGTATCGTTCGTTTATTAATAATAACTAAAGCATTTAATATTACCATTACCCCAACAGTCTACCATAATGATTGCAGGGTCCATCACATAAAATTCCCCAACCAGAGACTACAAAAATACATGTTGATATTTCCTCCCGTTGATCATGCAAAACTAAGAGAAACCACTTGTACTTTACAAGTGTACCCATACATCTATCCTCCACACCAAACACCAATGGTTTGCATATGCACCATATTTGTACATGATGTCCTAATATTTCCAAGTCATTATTCTTTGGACACTACACATAGACTCATCCACCTTGCAACAACTAGTGCTCCATACCAACAATTGTACCATTCTTATCCTGCTCATGTCGATATTGATCCAACAAGATTTAATCTAGACAACTCATTATTTATAAAATAATAAAATAATAAAATAATAAAATATTTTTTTAATATTTCATTTATGAATAAAAACTATAAAAAGTATTCTGATATTGATACAATAATTTAATTTGATACAAAAAAGAGTGAAGATTAGCTTCAAAAGCAAAGGACTTTTTTTCGTTGGAAAAAATATCGTAATTTCATATTTATAAAATCACATTTGTCGAGACTGATGGGATTTCTTTTATATGAGATGGCATATGTTCATTTCCTATCCTTAGTGGTTGATATAGATTACAAAAAAAGAAAACCAGATATGTCCCCCCCAAAAAATTACATCTAAAGACAAAGCCAAAAAAAGTCTTCACCAACATTTGTTTGTTCAACCATATAATCTCATACAAAAATATCACAATCTTGTTGCATACCAGCATTGTCTTAAACTAGGTAGCAAAAATATCTCCTTCACAAGAAGAAAGAGTAGTTGAGAATGGTGATCTATTATCTACCTAGGAAGGGTCTTGGGTCGAGCTCCACAAGTTGGTCCCTAGAAAAATCCCACCTATGCCAAAGACCAAAACCCATGTTGAGTCCATCCTTTGAGAACCTATCTACCTCTAAGTTCCTCTCTCTGTAAATATGTTGGAAAGAGATCTACTGAAAAGAAGCAAGTAAAAACTTAATTTCTTCGTGAGTTCTGAGATATATGTTTCTAGGGGGTATTTTGTTCTTGATCCAATCATTGACCAGTTGAGAATCAATAATAACTTGTAGCTTTTGAACCCCTTTTGACTCTACAAGTGCCAAGAGAATTTTTAGCGCTAATAACTTTGCCATATTATATGTACTATGACCAAGTCCTACATTGAATTTTGTCCAATGTGTGTCATCCATGTAGAGGACATTTCCAACTCCCCCGATTTTTCAACGGATACCCTATGAGGCCCCATCAAAGTAGGCACAGGCTCTATATTTGTCTATATTTTCTACATGGATCCTCCTTTGGTTGATATCATCAGTCACGTGTGGGAAATTTCTTAGAATACCATCACCCTTTGTTGCATATACAAAAAGTGGGATGTGAACATCTTCAAAAGTTGCTCTATTATGGGGAAACTAGACCCCCAAATCAAAATAATAGGTAAGGCCAAAAAAAATTGAAAGCAATGTCTTGAGACCAAGTTAGAAAAACCTCCCTAATATCATTTCCAATCCATATACATTGCATGTCGAAGATCTGAGAAGCACGATCAAAACTCTAAACCATATAAGAACCCCTAATGAACAAATATTCAACATTCTTTTTACTAGCTTTGTACATTGGGCATTTCCTGGGCCCAAACCAAAATTTATTTTGTATATGATCTATTTAGGACAATCCATAAAAATAACTTGTTCTTTAAAGGGCATTGGAACTGCCATAAAATTTTATACCACCAAATAGTCTCGTTTTGTTCTTCCTCTTCTCTCAACACTTTGTATTCCAACTTTGGGAGGTATTTTCCACCAGAAGAATTCCCTGAATATGGCATAACTGCTCTGAAGAGAGTCTGTCTATCCATTCCAAAGATAGCTCTACATCCACAAATCTAAAGTGTTCTCTAGGAAGACAAGCCTGTCTAAGAATAATATTGTCTAGAATCCCTATCTGAGATAGATGTCTCCTTAATCCCTAATCTCTTATACCATAGCCATTGGGAGTATATAGTTTCCCCCACATCCCACCCATGGGTCCGATCCAATTTTTACTTTGTCACATGTCCCTATATTCCAAGAAATCCACTCTCCAACGAGGTCAAAAGACAATAGAATTGTTTTTCATATTACATAGATATTTGAAGATGGTTTATCACTGGATATAAACCACTATATAATATTCATTAGGTAGATGATTTTTTGTTTTACAACTGTAACCCACATGTCATTTCCTTTTAAGACCCTCCAAAAATTCTTTATAGCTAGGGCCTGTGAAAAACAAGGGAGGTTCTTCAATCCCCAGCTTATAAACTCCGTCGGTAATGCAATTTTCTCCCAAGCTACCTAGTGGAAAGACTTACAATCATTTCCTCATTTCCACGAAAAGTTAAAATTGATCCTTTTAATCTAGTTAAGGACACCTTGGAAATGAAAGATAAAGAGAACCAATATCCAATATGCCAGCATTAATTCCAAGACATCCTTCATCAACACCAACTTTCCACCCCAAGAGAGCCATTTGTTGCACCATAGAGAAGTCCTTTTCTTAACTTTTCCAATAAGACATCCACAATCTCAATGATTGTTATCATTTGCCTTGAGATTAAAACCTAAATACCAACCTACATGTCAAGAGGGGAAGGTGAATAGGTTATTCAACTAAGCCATATGATCCTCATCCAAATTCATATAAGACACAAAAGACTTATGCTCATTAAATACCATCCATGTAGCATTTGAGAAGAATAACAAAAGTTCTTTCAACTTTGTGGCCTCCCTTCTTACTCCATTACAAAATAACAAAATTTAATCAACAAATAAAAGGGGAGAAACAAAATAGTTTCCCTTATTTTTATGTCACAAAAGGAGCCTACAAACCTTGCTCGATATATGATTCTACTCAATCCTTCTACAACCACCAGAAATAGCAAAGGACCAAGTGGGCCACCTTGTCTTAGGCCTCTCCCAAGTATGAAAAAACATGAAGCGAAACCATTAACTAAAACAACAAAAGAAACAGATTAAATACAGGACATGATCTAGTTGAAAACCCACTTTGAGCAAAATGAGCCTAAGTTATAACCAACTAACCATGGCATATGCTTTTGACAGGTCTACCTTTATCAACATGGCATATAGCTTTTTTTGTTTTGGTCGAATGCATGACCTCTACCTTTATCACCATGGCAGGTAACATTTTTGTTTTGACCGAATGCATGACCTCTTGTGCCACACCTACAGCCTCAAGAATTTATCTACCTGACAAGAAAACAAATTGTTCTTGAGAGATGGAATTCGAAATGATACCCCTTATTCTCCTTGCAATGGTCTTTGTAACAAATTTATATATGCAATTACATAAAGATATAGGTCTGAAACCCTCCAAGTGAATAAGGATGTCAAATTTTGTATAAGAACAATGAAAGTAGAGTTAAAAGATGCCAGAATTCTACCATTTTGTCTTGATTCTTCAATGACAGCTAATAGATCTTGTTCAAATAACTCAATGAATCCTTTGAAAAACTCCATCGGCCACCCATTCAAGCTTGGGATTTTGTCCTTCTAAAGAGATTGAATGACTTCTTTTAGCTCAACCATGGTCACTTCCTCCATAAGTGGTGCATTCTCCTCGTCCACAAAGTATGGGGAAAAATGGCCATTATGACCATGTCAACCATGGATACACTTTTATCTTCATTGAACAGGTTGTTGAAATCTAAGACACTTGCATATGCCAATGCTCTAAAACATGTAACCACATTCCCATCATCTTCCTCAAGCTTCCAGATTGAATTAACTTGTTTCCTGTAATAGACATGTTGGTGAAATTTTTTTGTGTTAGCATCACCCTTTTGGAGCCAGATCACCCTGCTCTTAAGTCTCCAAGCTACCTCATTTTCATCAAGAATTTTCCTTCTTTTATATTCAAGGTCAAAGACTTCCTTCTTCTATGCATCATCCTTGTACCCTGCATGTTCTAATACATAGAATAGCTCTAGGGAATCCTATGCCTCCCTAAGTTCTCGGTTCATCCTCACTTTCCTATCAACTACCCATTTTGTAGATAGTTTCTTCATAGCTTTCATGTTTTGAAGGAATTAAACGCTTACCGAAATCTTGTTGGATTCATCATACAACTCCCATGAAGCAAGAGGGTACCGGTGAGAGGGAATGGGAACGAAAGAACGCGGGGTTTGGATGGAGAGAATGGAGTGCAGGGTAGTGGTGGAGGAAGTAGGCAGTGGCCGCGAAATTGGAGGGGATGGATGTGTAGGCAGAAAGAGTGAGAGTAAGATGGTAGTGATCGAATCGTTGAGTGAGAGAAATCGTGACGGACATAGAAGCAGGATGACAGAATTAGACTCTGTTGGGAGAAACTCCTGAAGTAACTACTTGGCCAAAAGTCAGTATCAATGAATGCCTAAGGAGGGGGACTCTAATACCACTGAAACAAAGAAACTTTGTTTCTTATAGAAATAATCAAGGTAGATAAGCCATATTAGAATATTCCATGAGTAATAAAATATGTGATTGATAAGATAAGTGATGATATTACAATGAGAATTATATTTGTATAAATACCCATATTGGGTGACCTTTAGTAAAGAGACATAACCTTTCATAAAGTATCTTTTCATTAAGTATTAGTTTATTTAATTATTAATGTTTAATTATTATATATATTTTGTTTATTACATCCTATACCTCCCTAAATTATCGATCCATCCTCACTTTCCTATCAACTACCCATTTTGTAGATAGTTTCTTCATAGCTTTCATGTTTTGAAGGAATTGAATGTTGGCCGAAATTTTGTTGGATTCATCATACAGCTCCCATGAAGCTTTGATCATTCGAATATAGCCCTTGTATTCAAGACAAGTAGCATTAAATTTGTATGGGGTTGGAGGTTTTACTTGAATCGAGACAACCTCCAACAAGATTGGAAAATGATTTGGATCTCGACCCAAGCCCACACGGTGTCTTATCAAAACATAGAATTCTAGAGTTTCTGCATTTATAAGGGACATGTTTAGTCTCTTAGCTATCTTATCATTCTCGGCTCATGTTTCTCCAGGTTAGTCTCAACTTCATAGGGATAATGTCATAAAGATTATTCTGCTCAAACCTAGAATAATCTTAAAATATCTATCCAAAATATGTATTCAATAATGAGCATGTATTAATAGTGTACTTACGTTAACCGATGTTGTTGTCATGATTTCAAGTGTAACATATAACTAATATTCAAATAAAACTATGGAAAAAAGTTGGACATGTTTTGTGTTGTTTAAAGAGTGATATTCTACCGTAAAGATGTTGTCTAAACCTTTTTACTTTTTCGGTCATTTATCCACATTAGAAGATATTTGAAATATTTGGCACAACAAGGACGTGACACAAACAGAATCAAATATTTTAGAAATCCATGTTAGAAGATATTTGATTTTCCACTCCAAGCATATTATCAAAGTCGGGACCTCATTATTGCCGAGAGCAATTTCATAACATTGTTAACCAAATTGACCAAAAATACTTGAAAATATTATTCAAGATGACAGCGTCATACACATGAATTTTTTCATGTCCCCACCCTTCTCAATCTTTTGTTCAGTTTCACCCTCTGCATATGCTCTTAGTGATGTGCAATTCTTAGTGATTTGCAAAGCACAAATGTTGAGATTTGTATCTCATGATGTCCTTCATGTGTTGATGCCCAGCATGAAGGTACATTGACAATATAGGCATTGATGTAGTGTGAGAAACACTATACCAGTCGGCATGGATTCAATGGTGGAAACATGCACATAGTTTTGATACTTTTACCAGTTGCATGCATGCATTTTTTAATGCAAATGTGTAATTTTTTAATGCGGAAGTGTAATTTTGCATGAAAGTGAAATTAGGTATTTTTATCTCTAATTTCACCGATAGATTAGAAAAGGCAGACAAAAGGTAAAAGTGCACAACACTTGTGTGATACAGGTGATCAGAGAAGTTGAGCAAATCAATACATGAGGAAGGGTGCATCTCTGAGACAGATAGGGGGAGCATTCTAGGATGAGTGAAGGTACTTTCTTAAGAGATTGAGGAGGGTGCATCATTCCAGTAGTGTGAGATATCTTCACACAGGACTACTTCGGAGATTGAGAAATCACTGGGAGGGGCACACCATTAACAATTGTGTGATACAGGTGATTAAAGAGGTTGAGCGAATCGGTGCATGAGGAAGAGTGCATCACTAAGAAAGAGAGGGGACACATTCTAGGCTGAGGGAGGACACTTTCTTTTGAGATTGAGGAGGGTGCATCATTCCAATAGTGTGAGAGATCTTCACATTGGACTACTTTAGAGATTAAGCAGTCACTTAGAAGGGAGCACCATTGAGACATTGAGGACACTTTTTCAAACAGAGGTGCACGTGTGAGAGACATAGCGCACTTCTTGAAGCCAAGAGGGCTGAGAGAAGTAGAGGAGTCTTTCGTTAGTGATTGTGGAGGGAAAAGTTAGATCTCATCAAAGAGGGGCGCACTTCTGAGGATAGGAGGGTGCACTATCAAAGATGGGGGCACACTTCAGTGATTGAGGGCGCAGTTCTTCATCAGTTGAGAAAAGTAGAGAAGAGGGGGACAGAGGGAGCTCTTCTTCACAGAGAGAGATACTTCTTCAAGAGATTGGCAAAGGAAGTGATCAAATATTCAAAGTTAGAGTAGAGGGCACATTCCCCAAACTAGTAGTTGCAATTGCATGCAGATCTAGTGCTTGTCCCACCAAGTTTCTCTACTTGTATAAATTTATGATTATATAACTCTTTATATTTCTCTTTGGCTCGAGATTGAAGCAATCACATACTTGTTGGTTTTCCCCATTAGGGTTTCCAGGGTAAATCATTGTGTTAAACTATTTATGTGATTGATTTCTAGTTATGTTGTGCATGTTAAACAATTAATGAGTTTAATGTATTATTGCATATAAATCAAATCTGAAACTATTTATTTATTTGGGAATTAATTGAAAGTAGTATATCAGAGTTAAGATCAAGTATGAAAATTAACAACACTCATGTCACATCTTTGAGAGTTCAATTCTTCAATTTCTACCCAATAAAAAGAAACATAGTTGAAAAATAGTTGCAAACAAATTGAGGTTCAACTCAATCCCTAATCCATTGATGGTCAATAGGACCCTAAAATTTCTTCAGTTTCTATGAAGAACTAAAGAGAATTCACATGCATTGCATAGTGGAATTAAACAACAAAACACATGCCATGTCCTCTTAGTATTAAAAATGTTAAAATGACTTGAATCAAGTGGTAATAACACCATTCAAAACTAAAATAGATCCCCCATCTCTAGAGCTACTCACCTAAGTCTTCCACTCTGCATCATTCTTTGAGAGACCTATTGTCAACAATAAATGCTAATCCAACAATCTCAAGCCATGTAATATATTTCTTGAATAAATAAAGCAATATATTTTCACAAAAGGCTCATCAAGATGACCCAACACAAAGGTTCATACTAAACATTAAAATGTTGTCATCCAATGTCATGGGTCTAGAAAACTCAATTAACAGAAACTTCAAACCAAATCATAAGCGTTCTTTGGAATTAACTTAAACAACAAAAGCAATGATTAAATTGTCGACCCGTGACAATTTAGGTCCTACACATTATCTTACTCATACAACAAGCATGTTTCTTCCACTAACTTATATCTTTGAATATCTATTTTCTAACAGGAAGAATGCATCGAAATATGGAGTAAAAATATGTACAAACTCACTTATGCAAATAACGGTTTCATCACTTCTGATTTGGTTAGGAGTGGAAGACTCAAGATACAGATTTGAATATTCTCACCAAGCAAGCTTGGTGTGATGCAGAATGTCTCGCTCGTTGAGAGGGAGTGTTGATGTTTCTCTAGGTTGTAGCATTAGGCAAACATTCTCCCAGATTGGTCATGTTGATTTGACCAAGGGCCTGGATGATACATTTATCCACCGGAAATGGCTGTGTTGATTTGGCTAGTGGTGAATGAGGCAAGAAGGGGCAGACGATCTCCCATTATCTTGAGTCATATGGTGTGGGAAGATTGGCCCCACAGTGCTCTCACATTACCTGCTCCATGATGGAGTGATCTATATTCTATATTTGAGATTTGCCTTGTTCATTTGATAGGGGCTATCATCCCCTTGTGGAATATACAGGTCTAGTCTAATGTTTAATCGACATTGAATCTAAGAAGTGTCTGGGACTTCTTAGTGGGTTTATTCAATATTAGAGCTCTATGTGTGAATAGACGTGCATTTGAGAAGATAATCATCAACATGGTCAACTTTTCTAGTGAAGAAGAAATAAACAAGAAGACAAGTCCTACAATTGAAGAAGTCCCAGCAAGATTGAAGACAAGTGCAAGTTGACCCTAGAAGAGAAGGACAAGTTGGCCCCATCAAAGTACAAGTCGACCCATAAGTGAAATAAGGGATAATTAAGGTGTATAAATGAAGTGCTCAAACATTTCATTTTCATCATTATCACAACATCTCTCCTTTGCTACACAAGTGAACAATTTTAGTTGGGTTTATCAAAGTTTGAAGGAGCATCCTTTTGAAGGTTCTCGTCATTTTTTGTGGTTCGTTAGCTTCTCTCCATGAAGGGTGCATTCTCTATGTGCTAGGGTTTCTTCATTTTAATGGTGATGTACTTAGTAACTTTGGAGTGATTTTTTCTCTAGATAACTTGTTGTGTTTTCTTCCAAGATAGGGTTTCCTAGAGTAAAAATATTGTTTATTGTGCATGGCTATCTTTCCGTGATCTTTTTGTTTCCGTTGCATTTAAAGTTGAAATTTTTATTGTATAATTATTCAATGATAACAATGGGATGAAATTACTATTTGAAAGTCTCTAGGAAGTAATTATCAAGATCTGGAAATTGTATTTCTAATGCTATGAAAAAAAATCAATATGGTATTGCAGGTAGGTTAAAAAATAGGCATTAGCCATTAACAGTGTTCTTTTGGTTTTTAGATGAGGTACTTTTGTCAAGGTTAAGAGAGTATGTGCTAATCCTAGAGAAGAAAAGACACTAAGGGAAGCTAACTTGTGGGTTGCAAAGGTGGTACGCGAAGGTAGATTAGTTACAGGTTGTAGGCAGAGACGACACCAATGTTGCAACGTGAAGGGTGAGTCGTGGGCGCTGGGAAGAAGAGAGATGAGACTAGCAACGGCCTGTGGCAGTGCAAAGGGCTCATGAAGTGTTGTGGCCACGAAATATCTCGAGCACTCGAGCCAACAAGGCAACGGACGTCTCAACCACCAGGTGTTTGGACGTCATGAAACAAGTCAAAGTGGAGTTGCACGTAGGCAATTCATGGTGATGGCGGTCGCAGCAGTGTAGAAGACTAGTTGTGGCTACGAAATCATGCAGCAACTCGTGGCTTGCTGACGCTAGGAGTGAAGGTTGGCAGACGCACCCTCAGATAGCAGGCTCAATCCGTTCAACAAACATCAGGAGCAATCGTTGGGAAAACCCCATGGATGAAGCACGAGAGCACGCAGGCAGCAGCAATGGCTACCAAGTGGTTGACGCACGGGCTAAGGAAATCACGTGGGTGCCCGGCAGCAGTGAACGTTGTCTGCTGGTGTGATGATGTACGAGTGCATAATAGACACACTTTTGGGCTATCGAAAGGTGACAAAAAGGCACACAGAAAGATTTATTTATTAATATTTTAATGTGATGGGAGGATTTTGATGGAAAGATACTTGCTTCGACAATTTATAAGCCAACGAAAACGTGGACTAGCAAGCAAGTATTTAATCTAATCATTCCAAAGCAGATTAATTTTATAAGAACTTATGCATGGCATTCAGGTCTGAATCAGGAGTTGTCACGTCGAGAAATACTGTTGGTACACATTAAGAAAGGAGAAGTTATCTCAGACACTCTTTGTAAGAAACTCGTTGGAACTTCTTCAACAAGCCTTATTCATGTGATCTGGGAGAAGCAGGGTTTCAGTATTGGTGTAGGAGGCCAATGCAGATCCAACCTAAGATATATGTCAAAGCATATCATTTGATGGATAAAATGCAAACTGAAAAGTAGGCTGGGCGGCCAAAAAAGAGTTCAGTTGGTCCTTGTGGCAGTAGTAACAGTTTGCTTGGTGGTCTCGTTGGTTGAGACGATAACCTATAATGGATTGGTATCATCTATTATATGAAGTAATGATGCTCACTGTCAATCCATGGAAAATGGAGAATGAATGGCTAGGGGCTTTTTAACTACATAGAGCAAGTGGAGCCAACAAAGCGGGTGGACCCACCTAAAGATGTTGCGGTAATCAGGGAGAGGCCACCATGGCTTTGTGATACTTTGCAAAACACAGAGAGGCATGTAGCTCCCAATGATACTTTCACGGAGAACAAAAGACCTCAATAGTTCTCGAATTATATGGCATTGATGATTCAAGTCATTGATTCTAAGCCTTCCAGTTATGAGTAGGCAGCGGGCCACCAAATTTGGAAGGATACGATGATGGAATATCAGTCCATCATGAAGAATGATGTGTGGGAGATCATTTCAAAACCTCCATCATGAAGAATGATGTGTGAGAGATCATTTCAAGACCAGAGAGGAAATCTTAACTATGGCTCTACCAACATCCCAGAGAGATCAAGTTCTCTTGAGGTGCAAACCCTTTTTAATTTACAAAAATGTCTAATAAGTATTTCGACTTGGGAGGGAAATGGTCGACTTGGTTAAGTAATTTCAAAATAGGGTAAATATGAGTAGAAGAATTAGTTAAGAAACATTAATAATCATATAATCAAATAGTTTTCCAAAAATTGCTTTACTTGTCTTTCTTTAAAACTAATAATGAATATTAAGAGTAATTAATGAGTAAAATAACCCATGTAAAATTTTAAAATCTAGATTTCGAATAAATTGGAATTTGAAAAACATTTTACCATCAAATGAAGATTTTAAACAATTATCCAAATGTTTTTTAGAAATGACGTTTTTTTCTATAACTAAAAATGAACATTTACATGTTAGGGTTAACCTTGACTTGGGAATGAACAAGGATGTAAGTGGTTTAAGGCACATGGTTTTAGTGGCCCGTGGTTTCTTTTTAGTTGTATTTGCATTTAAAGAACCTTATAAATATGGTTGTAATATTCCATTATAATGTTGTCAAATCTATTTCAAGTCAACTAAATTTTAAATTGAATTTTGATATATAATTACATATATGTGTTTTACAATCTAGCTAATTTAATATTAAATTTTATATGTTCTTGGTTTTATAATTTTTCTTTTTACTACTCAAGTCAATTGAATTTTACTACTAAATTGTGACTATTGTCTTAATATGGTTGTATATTTATATGAATATAATATTTTTTATTTATTAATTATAAGCCGACATGTTATAAGTATTTTTTATTTTTTACTTTTTATTATTATTATTTTTATTGAGTATGTGCGACGTAGCGTTACAGAGGGGACACATCTCTCCCATTTGAGTTGTAGAAAGCGCATCTCGACGCAACCAGCTTAGATCGAAGTCCTAGGCTCTATAAAAGAGAGATCAAATCTTTCAAGGTGCAAACATCTTCTCAAGTATTTGAGGAGAGGTCTGCACCTTGAGATATTTGATCCCTCTTGACGCTTGGTAGAGCATAAGATTTGGATCTAGGTTGGTTCAACTCCTAGATCAATTGAAAATGGTTTTGACACATGCTTTTAAAATAAAACCATGGGTTATTTAGGAGGACTTGCACATGGTAGTTTTAAAACCATGTGCAAGGGCTTCCTAAACCATGTACAATAAAACCATGGGTTGTTTAGGAGGCCTTGCACATGGTTTGCACATGGTTTTATAAAACCATGTGCAAGGCAAACATTTTTTGGGCCTTGGATAATTAACATTTTTATTTTTTATTATTTTGTTAGGTAGGAACATTACAACATCTTCTCCATATTGAAGAAATTCAATGACATTACTATGGAATTTTTCATTTACACATTAAGTAAAACACTTGATTTAACTAGGGTTTTTGATTAAAAATTAGTTCATGAAATTGAAATATAAACCACCGTGATCAAGAACTTCCCAATACAGAAGCAATCACTCACACATGAATACACAAAAATTTTGGTCAAAGACCGAGGAAAACCCTAGAAAGAGAAAATTTCCATTAAAGAAAAATACTCGGAATTTATTTTTCAACTACACATGAAAAATATTTCTTCATCCCTTACTGACAAATTCATTCACCCAAAACAATAGCAAATACCTAGATTTCTGTGCAACCAAATTGTTGTACGATCTGTTGTACCTTCACACGTGCTTGTACAGAATTGTACAGATATGCACACGTACTATACGGATTCTGTACTTTATGCCTAACTCGAGAATCGTGCCACAATAGTAATAAATGATGTACAATCTGCGTCCTCGAGATTTGTGCCCACACGTGCCGGTTGTGCAGATCTGACAGGCTACAATTAATGATAATGTACTTCGACCTTGGTATTTGAGTTGTTGCTTCTTGTCTTGGGAAATGTGCCAATCTTCTAGGCCATTTCTTCTTTCTTTTCACTCTTCTCTCTCTCTCCTCATTGATGGTGTGTCTAACTTGTCATTTCTTCTTTGTTTTATACATTAAATTTTGTAACTAACTTATCTAACCACATAATCTATGGTTAAGATTCATTTACAAAACCTAGGGTCATCGTTTAATGCATCATCATCTAATAATTAACTCACTTTAATTATTAAATAAATTTTAACCGAGACCCATACACTAAAGTACAAAACATCATTCTTATTTATATATAACTCAATTTTATACATAAATACACAAAGGACCAATTCTATGTCCTCTTTATCACACCACACCAAAACTATAAAGAGGACCTTCAGAGTTAACATTCTAACACTCCTTAACAAGGAAGTTCCAAAACATTACCTCCGTCTCTGACTCCTGCAACACCTCCCTCATGCTCTAGAATCAATCTTGAATACATATGCTCAACTCCATACTAGAACTCTGAACCCTAAGACTCGACCTAAGCCTCATCCACCTACTCATATGTACCATCACTAGACTAGCTAAGCCTCCTGCTAGTACTCTAGAGAGAGTCGCTCTCCTCTTCAAAACCATATCTATCAGATGCAACACCATCCTTGTTTTCTGACTCTGATATCCATCCTCTCGCTCTTGCTCCTGGTTGTACAATATGCCCTCTGAAGACATAGAGTCTGTCCCTGTGATCCCCTAATAGAATAGTGGTACCAACTGGCTCATCTCTCATATACAGGAAGACATGACCTGACATCACCATCATTCCATAGCCATCATCCTCAAAGGATGACACTGAGAGTTTGTTGACTCTCATCCCAGGTACAAACAATACCCCGTGTATTTCCAAGAACTCACCAAGGTCTAGTTAGAATCTGACTATTCCAACCCCTCGTCTTCCTATATGAGGACTATCAACATCTGTCTGGATGAAATGTCTTGGCCACAACTCTGTGATGATATGAAAGATGTCATAAATCCCAGTCATGTGTGTGGTTGCACCACTCAAAGGATGACACTGAGAGTTTGTTGACTCTCATCCTAGGTACAAACAATACCCCATGTATTTCCAGGAACTCACCAAGGTCTAGTTGGAATCTGACTATTCCAACCCCTCGTCTCGCTATATGAGGACTATCAACATCCGTCTGGATGAAATGTTCTAGCCCTAACTCTATGATGATATGAAAAATGCCATAAATCCCAGTCATGTGTGTGGCTGCACCACTGTCAACAACTCAGACATTCTCAAACACTGAGCTCCCTACACTTGAATCAATTGAGACAAGAGAAAACTCTTGCTCGAACTTTGTGGCATAATCTTCCACTGCTACCTGTGATCCCCTAATAGAATAGTGGTATCAACTAGCTCATCTCTCCTATAAAGGAAGACATGACCTGACATCACCATCATTCCATAGCCATCATCCTCAAAGGATGACACTGAGAGTTTGTTGACTCTCATCCCAGGTACAAACAATACCCCGTGTATTTCCAAGAACTCACCAAGGTCTAGTTGGAATTTGACGATTCCAACCCCTCGTCTCCCTATATGAGGACTATCAACATCTGTCTGGATGAAATGTCCTGGCCCCAACTCTGTGATGATATGAAAGATGTCATAAACCCCAGTCATGTGTGTGGTTGCACCACTCAAAGGATGACACTGAGAGTTTGTTGACTCTCATCCCAGGTACAAACAATACCTCGTGTATTTCCAGGAACTCACCAAGGCCTAGTTGGAATCTGACTATTCCAACACCTCGTCTCGCTATATGAGGACTATCAACATCTGTCTGGATGAAATGTTTTGGCCCCAACTCTGTGATGATATGAAAGATGTCATAAATCCCAATCATGTGTGTGGTTGCACCACTGTCAACAACCCAGATTTTCTCAAACACTAAGCTCCCTACACTGGAATCAATTGAGACAAGAGAAAACTCTTGCTCGAACTTTGTGGCATAATCTTCCACTGCTACAGAAGTTGTCATATCTCTTTCAATCTTCACATTCTTTTCTCAGGATACTTCGAGGAATAATGTCCCATCTGCCCACAATGGTAGCATCTGATCTGACTGAGATCTTTTTTCTTCTTGTTTGTTTTTGCTGCAAGAACCACATTTTGCTCCACCTCTTCGTTGACTTGACTACCCAAAGTTCCCTCTCGAATCTCCCCTTGAGTAAAATCATCCTTCTCCCTACCAACAATGTGCTTCACAAAAACTTCTCATTTCTTGGTGAAACCCTTCAAGGCTATTCTCACCAGTTCTGAATCTGAGATAGTCTCTCCTACCGTTGCTAACTCATCTTTAACTTGCGCCACTCGAGTCAGGTAAAAGGTCACACTTTCATCTTTGGTCATCTTCACATTGTGCAACTTGTCATTCAACGCCATTTTGCGGTTCTCGTTCTTCGTTTCGAACAATTGTTTCAAGACATCCCACATGTCATTAACAGTGTTCTTCTCTGCCAAATGTGGAATAAGATGATCATTTACCCCATCTAGGATCGCTCTCTGAGCTCTAGCTTCTAGGGCTTCATGTTCTTTTAATTCATCATTGTTTGTAGGCTTCGTCATTTTGGTGTAGCAAAATTCCATAGCTTCCATTCTTTGAGCACAACAGTTATTCTAACCTTCCAAGGAAAATAGTTGGATATGCCATCCAACCTATCTTCATATCTAATGCTCATCATTTGGAAAATAACTCACAACAAATCTTCTAAACTAGAAAGACAACACGACTCTTCTGTGATTCACAACTTTGAATACTTCTTCAATCCAACTCTAATACCATGAAGAAATTCAATGACATTAGTATGGAATTTTTTATTTACACATCAAGTCAAACACTTAATTTAACTAGGGTTTATGATTAAAAATTACTTCATGAATTTGAAATATAAACCACCATGATCAAGAACTTCCCAATATAGAAGCAATCATTCACAAATGGATACACACAAATTTTGGTAAAATAACAGGGAAAACCCCAACTCCTAGGGAAAACCCTAGAAAGAGAAAATTTCCATTAAAGAAGAATACTCAAAATTTATTTTTCAACTACACATGAAAAATATTTCTTCATCCCTTACTGACAAATTCATTCACCCAAAACATCGGCAAATACCTCGATTTATGTGCAAACAAACTGATGTACGATCTGTTTTTTCTTCACACGTGCATGTATAAAAGTGTATGAATCTGCACACGTGTTGTACGGATTTTATACTTTATGTCTGCCTCGAGAATCGTGCTACAACAATAATAAATGGTGTATAGTCTGTCAGACTGTTGTACGATCTGCCTCCTCAAGATTTGTGCCCACACACGCCTGTTGTACAGATTTGACAAGCTGCAATTAATGGTGTTGTACTTTTGCCTTGGTATTTGTGTTGTTGCTTTTTGTCTTGGGAAATGTGTCAATCTTCTAAGGCATTTCTTCTTTCTTCTCACCCTTCTCTCTCTCCTCATTGATGGTGTGTCTAACTTGTCTTTTTTTTGTTTTATACATTAAATTTTGTAACTAACTTATTTAACCACATAATCTATGGTTAAGATTCATTTACAAAATCTAAGGTCATCATTTAATGCACCCTCATTTAATAATTAACTCACCTAAGTATTAAATAACTTTTAAGCAAGACCCATACAATAAAGTACAAAACATCATTCTTATTTATATATAACTCAACTTTGTACATAAATACACAAATGACAAATTCTATGTCATCTTTATCACACCACACCAAAACTATAACGAGTACCTTCAGAGTTACCATTCTAACACATATTGGGTTGTTTTCCTGGCCGACACTTTCTTTGCAGATAATTAAATTTTTCGGTAGAAACATTACACCATCTCCCCCATTTTGGGTTTTTTTTGTGAATAATTACAATTTTTATTTTTTATTATTTTGTAAGGTAGGAACATCACAATATATCCCCCATACTAGGTTGTAGAGCGCCTCTCAACGCAAAGATTAAGCATGAAGTCCAAATTGGCATCTATAGGCTATGGAGTTAACCAATTTGCAGGCTCAGAGAGAGTCATGGATGATATTCAGTGTTCTTGAGGGAGCAGGAGGCTCATCTCAATGGACCCACATGGTGGGAGATGATACAAATGGATACACAATGTTCAACACTACAAAAGGCAACAGGTTGCTCCAATGCAGGATACTCAGATGCAAAGGTAGCAGGGTGTCTAGATGCAGAGGTAGCAGGATACTCAAATGCAGAGGAAGCAAGGACTCCAAATGCAGGGGGAGCAGAATACTTAGGTGCAGATGGTGCAGGGTGCTCCAACACAGAGGGAGTAGCAACAACACAGTTTGTTGATGATGGAGGAGATGCCCCAATCAAGAATACCTCCCTCACCAAGAGGAAGTTGGCTTCGGAAATTGAGATGGATGATCTTGGCCTAATGTGTTATCTCTTGGGATTGGAGGTGTGGCAGAGATCAGGTGACTTCTTCCTTACTCAAGGGAAGTACACAATTGAGATCCTGCAAAGATTCAATATGATGGATTGCAAGTCAATGGCTACACCTATGGAGACAAATTTAAGGAAATTGAGTGATTCTGCTTTAGATTCAGATTTGGTGGATCCCACTATGTACAGGCAAATGATTGGACCCTTGATGTACCTGGTTGGCATCGGGCCAGATATTTGCTTTGCAATGAACAACCCGAGCCAGTTTATGGTTGAGTTGAAGCATGTACATTGGGTTGCGGCAAAGTCTGTGTTGAGTTACATGCATGGTACAATTGGATATGTACTGTCTCAGGTGATGAAATGAGGCTACACGAATATACAAATTATGACTGGGAAGGGAGTGCAATGGACAAAAAGAACCCCTTGAGGTTTTGTTTCAGCTTGGGATCAACTATGATATCCTGATTTAGCAAGACGCAAACTTTTGTAGCACTCAATAAAATAGATGCAAAGTATATTGCAGGGCATGAAGCATGGCTTTGAAAGCTTCTTGCGAGACTAATTGGTCAAGAGATCAAATATTACTTCATCTAAGACATGGTGTAGAAGGGAGCAGTGCAACATATACATATCTACAAATGAGCAACATTGCGTAGACATTCACCCTCGAAGCCCGAGTCATATGGCTAGTGGTGAATGGCCCAAACGTACATATCCACAGATGAGCAAATTGCGGACATTCTCACCAAGCCTTTGTCTAAGGTAAAGTTTGTATACTTCGTAGACAAGCTTGGCATGATAGAGAATGTCTCCCTCAATAAGAGGGAGTGTTGATGGTTCCTCCGGATGAGCAACATCGAGCAGACATTCACCCTCGGAGCCTGAGTCACAAAGTTCGTGGTGAATGGACCAAGCGCAGTCTTTATCCGAATAGCCATGTTGATTTGGTTAGGTGTGAAAGACTCGAGTTGCATATTACGAACATTCTCACCAAGCAAGCTTGCTGTGATGCAGAATGTCTCCCTCATTGAGAGTGAGTGTTGATGTTTCTCCAAGTTGCAGCATCAAGCAAACATCCTCCCATATTGGTCATGTTGATTTGATGAAGGGGGGATGATGATGAAGGGGGGATGATACATTCATCCACTAAAAATGGCCATGTTGATTTGGCTAGTGGTGAATGGCCCAGGCAGGGGCAAACAATCTCTAATTATCTTGAGTCATATGGTGGAGGGAGAATGGCCTCAAGGTGCTCTCACATTGCTTGCTCCATGATGGAATGATCTATTATATATTAGAGATTTGACTTGTTTATTTGATAGGGGATTTCGTCCCCTTGTGGAATATACAGAGGTCTAGTATAATGTTGAATTGACATTGAATCCAAGAAGTGTACATGACTTCTTAGTGGGTCTTTTCAACATTAGAGCTCTATGTGTGAATAGCCGTGCGTGTGAAGAGATAATCATAAAACATGGTCAATTTTTTTTAGTGAAAAAGAAATAACCAAGAAGACATGTCATACCATTGAAGAAGTCTCGAAAAGCATTGAAGATGTCCCAGTAAAGATTGAAGACAAGAAGTGCAAGTAGGCCCTAGAAGAGAAGGACGAGTCAGCCCCCTCAAAGTATAAGTCCACCCAAAAGTGAAATAAAGGTGAATTAAAGTGTACAATTAAGTGCTCAAATATTTCATTTTCATCTTTACCCCAACATAGTGCAAGTAGGCCCTAGAAGAGAAGGACGAGTCGCCCCCCTCAAAATATAAGTCCACCCAAAAGTGAAATAAAGGTGAATTAAAGTGTACAATTAAGTGCTCAAATATTTCAATTTCAACTTTACCCCAACATATCTTCTCTGCTACACAAGTGCACAACTATAGCTAGGTTGAGCAAAAGTTTGAAGGAGCATCCTTTTGAAGGTTTTTGTCATCTTTTGTGATTCGCTATCTTCTCTACATTGAAGTGTGCATCCTCTATGTGCTAGAGTTTCTTCATTTTAATGGTGATATACTTGTAACTTTGGACTAATTTCTTCTCTAAAAAAGTTGATGGGTTTTCTCCAAATAATGGGTTTCCCAAGATAAAAATATTGTGTCTTTTATGCATGGCTTTCTTTCTGTAATCATTTTGTTTTTGCTACATTTAAAGTTCAAATTTTCAGTGTATAATTATTCAATGATAACAGTGGGATGAAATTACTATTTGAAAGTCATTGGTGGTTATCAAGATTTGAAAATTGTATTTCTACTGCTGTGAGAAAAATTCAACATTTAAAATAGGTAAATCCTCCTTAATTTTGTTCTCAGCTAGCTCGGCATTTAAACCCCCTTTTCCACTAATAATCAAGCGAATATTTTGGCTTCCATCAAAATGAAACAGGGGATGAGGTACTGGGATGTTGTCAGGAATCGCACTTTTACTATCATGTGTAGTTTTCAGCTTAAGGACAAGACAAATATGCCGGTTGTGGCGCAAGAAACGGGATTTCTGGTCCCTATCCTTTGACTTGATCCATTTCAAGAGCATTTCGACTGCTGTTTCTATTGTTTCGTGGCTTACTCCAGTGAGGTCTTGGGGTTTATCATTTTTTATCTTTACATTATCCCTGGAAACTAAATAAAGGGAAAAAGAAGTCTGGATTTGCCACTTAAATGGGATGTGAATCCTCTGTGTGTTGAACCTCTTCACAAAACTAAGAAGCCGCCAAAATGAACGAACAGTCACAACAACATAAATACTTTAACCCCTAAACCCTCACTACTGCTTAAATACTTTAACCCCTAAAACCTGAAACCCTAAACTACCGGCCAGCTTTTGCTTCTTCGTGCATATGTTCTTAATCTGATAAGTCTTTAATCAAATTGTAATGTTTTTCAGTTACAATTAAGTAAATTTTGATGCGTTTTAATTAAACCAGCATAGATCCATCTTAAACCTAGATCTATCAAGTGCCCAGAGGGATCCAATTCTTAAGGTGTAATCGCTACACTTGGTGCAATAAATATTTTCAATTTGTATATCTATTTTAAAATTTGTTAAGAAAAAATTAGGTATAAATCTATCGAGGTATTGAAGAATGTTTATAATAATCAAATCAATATGATGAACTTAGCTTGGTTTCCCAAATTTTAATTGCAAATTAACAATACATTTCTTACATGAGATGATATATGGTAAAAATTAATATCAGCATTTCCTTGGACGATTTATTACTAAGATGTATGATATGAGCAGAGTGGTTTGTTGAAGTTTTAAACGCAGTTCAATATGAGGAAATTTGAAACAGATTCCAACGGCAAAGAGTTCACAAAACTAGAAATAATGCAAAAGTACAGTTTACAAGGAAAGGGAAATTCACAGATTATATGGACAGTCCCACAACATTGTTGTTGCAAGCAGAACTTTTTCTCACATATTTAAGGAACCAATGAGGAGAAAGAGGAACAATGCTGGAACTAAGGAAACAATGTTTCCTGCAACTTAACTAATGGAGAGTAAGTTCTGGAACTTGTTATTTTCCTTCCACCTTCATCTCTTTTTGCTTCTGCTTCTTTCTTTGTTCTGACATTCATGTTTTTCTTATAATGTCTTCGGTTATATTCATAAATTTGTATTCTATGCTTTCCCAAATTTCCTCTATCGGAGTTCAGTCCATTTGCCTAACCTAAACTATGACATAAGAAAGAAAACCCCAATAAAGAAAATACTAACAAAATATTTTTTTTTAGAACCTTGTAGTTACCTTTTAAGGAGATGTTTTGGCCATTTAGGTACAAGTTGTTATGTCAATTATGTTCCCAATGGCGTGGCATTGCCAGAAAAAACAGTCCTTGCGCCCTTTATCCAGACGTTATGGACATCCCCTGCTCCTCCCAGGTTGATGATGAGGTTAAGTTGGACTCTAAATGCTCCTTCATTGTAAAACGAATTCCTGTCCTTTTCCAGCACAGACCTATTGGTGATGAGGTTAAGTTGGACTATGAATGCTCGTTGATTGTAAAACAAATTCCTGTGCTTTTACAGCACAGGACCTGCATTGCATCCGTAGCCTCTTCAAAATCAATTTCAGAAAAGCAAATTTGAATTCATTAATTAGCTTTCTACAAATGATGGGCCATTTAATTACTTTAATCCCACTGATGTAATAGGGGATCTTCTTATGCTAAGCGGTCTTGGCAAATTGAGGTATGGCATTGGCGAAGGTGGGTTGCATCATCCAACATTGTTGTTACAAAGAGCATAGTTTGATGGGCAGAAGTTGGTGGTTGTGACCATGACAGTCCCCAAAGAGAGATCTTTCATGCTACTGCCGAGATGGATAATAGATTCTTCCTAAGACTGCCACCAAAAATATTTCTCTGAAAATGCTACTTTTGTGAAGGGATGGATTCCCCGTCATTCGATTTGGGGTGTGGACATACCCAGGAAAAGACCAACAATATCTCTTGGACTTTTCGTGGAGAATTAGATATGTTGTAAGACCAACGATATCTCTTGGTTTTCATTGATTTATCCTCTGAAGCTGCCTAGAAAGAGTGGATATCCACCATAAACTGTGAGAGATCAATAGGGAAATCAAGCTTCAGATTGTCAATGCCTGGATTATAGATATGCTCACACCATCTGTCAAGACAGATTCTCACATCGAATGCCCTACTCACTGTACCTTCTACTTTCTCGGTTTTATCCTGCACAATATACCCACGCTAAGCCAAATCTTTCTCTAAATATGCTAATGATCGATGCTGACAAAGAGTTAATGGCCTGCTCCTGATGCATTGGTGGAGGACAGAAGCATGTTCAATGGAGGGGAGGCATGTTCTGTACCTTTTAAAACATCGTGTCTCAGCACACCTTCTAGCGCTAGGGTTTTTACAGTGGGTGACATAAAAATCCAAGAGACTCCCCTATCAGCTGGAGAACTTGACGATTCCAAAACACAAGTGGAATACCTGGAGATGTACTTAAAGAGATCAGTGGGACTTGCAAGCTGAGTTCAAGATAAGACTTTTCATTTCAATCCATCAGAACTGGACCCAAACCTTCATATATCCAAGGGGTCCCCTTGATGAGAGCACTCTCTCCTCCTTATCTTGTGCAGAATTAAAAGGAAAGGATAAAAAACCGCAATTTTTGGAGAGTGCAAATCGCTGGAGCAAAGCACATGAAAACAATGGTTGTAGGACGACCTGGCAATCAAATTCATCCATTGACGGTTGTTTTCAAGATGTTCTGGCAACCAATAAATTCAGTCATCACATAAAACTTTATGATGTTCTGACCATCAATAAATTCATTCATCCCATAAAACTGTGTGAAATGCTTTGCTTTTTCAAGTGTAACATCAATTATTATGTCGATTTAAGGATTTTTAAAATATATATATATAAAGGTGTGGATCAACGTCAATACAAAGGTGTTTACAAGATTCTAAGATTCTGTGTTCTTTTGGGAGATGTTATTTTGGAGAAACAGGATGTTCGTTCGACATAAGGTTAAAAGAGCACGGGATGGGCATATGAATGAACGAATTCGAACCCCAGCACTAACAGAGCATTCCGTCAAAACAGACACCATGATCCTTGCAAGGGAAGATCGCTGATACAAACAGAAACTTAGGCAGGCTATTGAGATAATCAAGCGTCTGAACAACTTAAATAGGGATGGGTCTGGAGGTAAGCATGAACTGGTTTCCCTTAATCAGGCACCAAAGGTCGCTTGAAGAGCAGGTAAGACATTTTAAGTCGCTTCTTAGCAAGGATGACATGAGAATTTAATAAAGCAGATTAAAATAAAATAAAACAAACATTAGAAATATAATACAATAATATAATGAAATGGAATGTCTCCGGACTGGACAGAGCTGAGCCGAACGTGAGAGTCCTGCTAGCTCTCACGCAGCCTGGTTTCTGACTGTTCGATCTTTGCATGCACACCAGCGCTGCATGCAGCTCCCGCTCTGCCCTTCTCCAGCCCCGATCTATCTGGATCTTCGAAAACATGGATCTGATTGAAAGCCAGGATTGGAATGGATCCTCCAGAGGATCCAAGCCCAGAAGAACAAAGGAGAACTTTGGATGCTGCATTCAGGGCCCTCATGGCCTCCACGCCTCTGCCTACTCCGTCCGCAACAAATGAAGGAGATGGTTTTCTGAAAAGGGCTAATGCTCCAAGAATTCAGATCTTGTCGGCAGCTTCAAGGATGAAAGCCCTCGCACTGAGTGAGCAGGGGCTGATTGGACAGTTCACCAGCATCGGCCATCACCAAAAACAATGGATCTCTGGGTGAAAAAAACTGGATGACTCTAATATCTAGGGGTCTGCAGCACTGCTTCTGTGGCAAGGGATTCTTCACCTTTCTGTTTGAAAATAAAGAAGACAAGGATCTAACATTCAGAAGTGGGCCTTACTTCATGGGCCCTCGAGGGTTATACCTAAATCGGTGGAGTTTATCATTCGATCCAAAAAGGGATGTGCCTTCTGCAGTCCTAGTCTGGGTTCGTCTCCCCCATCTCCCGTTACACTATTGGAATGATGAAACACTTCAGGCAATAGGAAACTCTCTCGGCAAATACATAGACAAGGCAGAACCGAAGGGCCCTCTATTCTCTTGTGCACGGATCTGTGTAGAGGTTGATTTAGAAAATGGGCTACCGGAAATTGTAGGTCTCTGGATGGGGATGGTTGGGAACATGCCCAAAAAGTTGGTTATGAGCAACTGCCGTTCAAATGCAAGAAATGCCACGAGTACAGACATTTTGTCAAAAACTGCCCTAAAGCAGTGCAGGAAAACCTGGATAAAACTCAAGAAGAAGGGTGGCAAGAAAAAAGGAAGAAAAACAGCATCAGCAAACCTCAAGTCAAAAGATCTGCAAGCAGATAACGGAAAAGCATCAAAGCAAGGAGAAAAGGAGGCCACAAAAAATAATCAATTTAACTTTTTGAATGTTGAAGAGGGGGAAATCATATTGAACGAAGTGACTATTGAAGAAGGCAAATCAGATCCACACGACATCTTAGCAAGCAGCAGCATTCAAACAACTTCACCCAAGAATGAAAGGCTTGATGTAGAGATGGATGGCTCCCCATCGCTTGGACAATCTTGGGCTGAAAGGGTAAAACAAAGCAGAGCCTCTTCCTTTGTGCAATCCCCCGACACATCCTTAAATGGGTCACAAGAGATTCCTTAAACTACTCCAAATACCAGAGGAAGAAAATCACAAAGGTATCACAGAGAGCAGGAAGCAGAGAGAAAACTGGAACTCGGAAGGCAGAGGAGAATTGAAGAAACAAAGCTCCTGCAAAATCACAAAAACTCAGGGAAAGTGGATGGAACGTCTAGAGCAAGGCCTCAATCAATCAAGAAGTAATGAAAGTTGTCTCTTGGAATTGCAAAGGACTGGGCAGAGCAAACAAAGTGGAACCCATAAAGACATCATCAAGTCTGAAAGGCTAGACATCCTGCTTCTCCAAGAGACAAAAATGAGTGATGTGGAAGTCCTAGCGCTCTCACAACACTTTTGGACAACCAGCCAAGGAAACGCTATAAGCTCCAAAGGGGCCTTAGGAGGAATAGCGACTTTTTTTTCAAGCAAGTATGAGATCAAAAATGTCAAGGAGATCAACACTGGAACCTAACCGAGTTTCAAAAAAAAGATGATCCAAATGTTAGCTTTGTATGCAACGTGTATGGCCCAACACATTGCAAAGACAAGAAAACTTTCTAGAACAATCTAGCATCTCTAAAAGATGAAATGGAAGGGAAAGAACTCATAATCGCTGGGGATTTCAATGCTACCAAAGCGCAATCAAAGAAAAGAGGGGGCTCCAGTGTTAGAGATCCCTACGGGGAAAACATGGAGGACCTAATCTCCGAGCTGGATCTACTAGATCTACCTTTAAAAAATGGGAAATACACGTGGAGTAACAGAAGAATGGGTGCAGGATACATTGCGGCTAGGCTTGACCGTTTGTTGGTAAGTGCCTCTTTCCTTCTTAGAGACCTCAATCCTGCTTCTTTTACTTTGCCTTCAGCTGTCTCAAATCATCAGCTGATATCCTTGGTGTTAGCAACCTCTGTAAACCTTGGTCCCATACCCTTCTGCTTCAACTCTGCTTGGCTTCAAGAGGAAAAAGCCATGGACATAGTAAAAGACACTTGGAGATTGGATTACATTGGCTCTCCTACTTACACTTGGGAGAGCAAGCTGAGAAAGGTTCGCTATGAGCTGAAAGCTTGGATGAAAACGGAATACAAAAGCGCTAGCAACATGAAAAGCCAACTTCAATCTGGGCTGGCAGCCCTACATTCCAAGATGGAAAAGGAGGAAATCACCCCCTTTTTTATCAGCCAAGAAAAAGAGTTAAATATAGAGATCCTCAACACAGCCAGATGTGAGGAAGACGAATTGAGGGTGAAATCCAGACAGCGATGGTTAAAAGGAGGGAACAGTAACACGGATTACTTCCACAAGCAAACAAAAGCAAGGCTCTACTTTAACATGATCAAAGAACTAAAGGACAAAGACGGTAAGAGGATGGTGGATCAGGAGGAGATCAAGGATCATGTTTTTCAGCACTTCAGAGATCTATACATGGACAAGGAAGAGACTAACCCACTAGCGTAGGCTGAACTCCTCTCAAGAATACCTTCCCTTATCACGGAGCAGGATGACAAGGATCTGTCTAAACCCATTCTGGAATTTGAGATCAAGGTTGCCATTTGGTCTCTGCAGGCAGATAAGGCCTAATGGGTTCACCATCAATTTCTATAGGGCAACTTGGGATACTATCAAGGAGGATTTGAAAAGAACGCTTAATTGAACGAGAAGAAAGGACAAGGTTGGGGGGCCACCAACTCTTCCTTTCTCACTTTGATTCCAAAAGAAAAAAAAACATCTCAATAGATCGCTTCAGGCCTATTTCTCTCTGTAATACCTCATACAAAATACTCTCAAAAATTCTAGCCACAAGACTGAAGAAAATAATGGGAAGGATAATCTCAGACACACAGGGAGAATTTATTGCCAGGCGTCAAATCCTTGACAACATCATAATCATCCAAGAAGCAATCCACGCCAGCATGGAGAGAAAGCGGCAAGGTATGGCTATAAAGCTCGATATGGCTAACGCCTTTGATAGAGTAAATCATTTCTTTTTATTTGAAAGCATGTCAAAGTTTGGCTTCTCCTCAAGGTTCATTAGATAGATTAAGGCTTGCATCAGCAGTCCCCGGATTGCTCCGTTGGTAAATGGTAGACCAACCAAGTTCTTTCAAGCCACCATGGGAATCAGGCAAGGCTGCCCGTTGTCTCCATATCTTTATCTATTGGTAGTTGACTCTCTGAGCAGAAAGTTGCAGCAATAGCAAGATATTGGAGAGCTCAAGGATCTGAAAATTGCAAGAGGTGTTAGAGCTGTAAATCATTCACAGTTCATTAATGATACCATCCTACTTGGTGGCGCGTCCACGATCATAGCAGAAAGGTTCAACAGAGTGCTCTCCACTTTCCTTGATGCTACAAACGATAAGCTAAATGCCACTAAATCCAAAGTATATGGCTAGAATTGTCCTCCCGATATCATGAATCCTTGGATTCGAAGGAATTCACAACATGGAACTAGTTCAACTACTTGGGCATTCCCATATTCAAAGGGAAAAAAAAGAAGGCAGATTGACAAGGACTGATTGACAAAAATTTTAAAAAAATCAATGTTTGGGAAACCAGATGGCTCAACCCAGTAGGAAAGATAGTACTCATCAAAGTTGTTCTCTCTACTCAACCAATTTATGCTTGCTCAATCTCACTAGCTCCTGAACAAATTATACAGGATATCAATGGGATGATTCGGAACTTCCTCTGGCAAGGAGGCAAGGCAGCCAATACCAAAAAATATAATCTAATCAACTGGGACGTGGTGTGCAGTCCAAAACAGTATGGTGGAGCGAGAGTCAGAGACCCACACGATATGAATCTGGCACTAGGGGCAAAAATACTATGGAGAATTTGCACTGGAGAAAGCGCCTGGTGGAAAACGACTCTGCAAAAAAAATATATGTCAGGCAATAGAAGGAGGTGCGTGGACAGAATAAGCATGAGCAGAGTTGGGTCTCCAATCTGGGAGCTCTGCAAAAAATCAGAAATTTTAATTCAAGATAACATCTACTGGATTGTTGGGAATGGAAAACAAATCAAAATTCGGCAAGATAAACTTGGTCTAAAATCGCCAGCAAACATCTGCCCGAAGTTGAGCGAGTTAAAGGTTTGGTGTGAGCACAATAACTACAGAACGCTATTTGATATTTCTGAATGGACAAGAAGCGGCAGGTGGAAGGGATGGAAAAACGTGGAACCTCCAACGCACCTTCAAGAAGACTTCAAAGCGCTCCTCACGCTCATGCATGGGCAAGCACCAACGCATATAAGCTCTGCTAAAATGGGGAAAATCGGGTATTTATTTTGTAAAAGGAGGATACCACATGGTTTATAAAAGGAAGAACAGGATAATAAAAAGCAACAAGTAAAATAAAATATGGAGCAGAGATGGGTTACCAAAGGTAAACTTCTTCTTCTGGATCCTAGCCCACCGGAAAGCCCTCACAGCCGACAACCTGAGGAAGAGAGGGATCATAGGTCCATTACAATGCATCTTGTGTAAAGAGGAGGAGGAAAGCTTAGAGCATGTTTTCATAGAGTGTAATTTCATGCAAAAAGTCTGGAGCGAGGTTCTCAAAGAACTAAATATGAATATTACGTTGCCAACAAATTGGAATGACATTTTCTTCAACTTGAATGATTACTATCAAGGTACATTGAATAAAAAGCTAGACTTTACCAGAGCATGGGAAGCTCTACCAAAGTTTGTATGCTGAAAAATCTGGAATGCAAGGAACAACGAGATATTTGAAGGAAAAAGCGCCTGTATTAATAAAGTTTCTGTCGCGAAAAAGGCCCTATGGGTGGATCCCTTATCCATAAGAGGAATGAAAAGCATAAAAAAAAGAACCTCTTACGGTGGAAGAAAGAGCTTGGATGGTTGACATCCTTTGAATCCCTCCCCTCGTATCAATCCATCAAAGAAGTCGAGACTTCCGTGCTGGAAGATAAGGATGAGCATGGAGGAATTGCAAAATTGAAGGATTAATACAAGAATCAGTTCATTGTTCTTTGATGGTGCTTCGAAAGGCAAGCTAGGGATTGCAGGTGCAGGTGGAGTAATATTTGACTACAAGGAGAACAAGCAAAAAGAGTATGCCTGGGGCATTGGGAGGGCAACAAACAATGGAGTGGAATGGTATGCTCTAATCAAAGGTTTGAAAATGGGGATTGATGAAATGAACGTTATAGGAGATTCTTTAATTGTCATCAAGAAAGCAAAAAATATCTGGAAGACTCCTTCCACAAAGATGCATCATATGCCCTTCTATTTAGTCAAGGAATTCAAAACAATTACCTTCCTGGCAAATAGCATGGCAAATAAAGAGGCTGGTTTGAATTGTGGTGTCTTAAAAAAGGATAGTGTCATCAGCGAAAATGTTTGGATACCTTAATTTCTGATTTGTTTTTGTAATGCTTTGTTTCTGCATTTTATTGCTTGGGCAATTTGTAAGAAGATATAGCACTCATAGCATAGGCAATCTTCATGACAGCTATAAGCTAGAGAAGGAGGATCAAAAAGAAAGGGATGATGTCCTGATCAGGGGGCAATCCGCTTTGTTTTTTGCATTCACATTCTTTTTCTTATAATCAAAAAACTCACACCCGTTTCTATTATAAAAAATAATAATGAAATGGAAGAGGCTTAATAAAAAAGATAACATAATGCAGATTATAAACACCCATAAAAGAATTAGTCTAATTCAAGTACCATTATATAAGTATAAAATTTTAACTTCAAAATATCACAAGGAAAACCCTAGACTGAATGATAAATAAGATTATTAAATTAATAGAATTAGTGATCAAATCAGCTGACATAGGAGCAAGCATTAACATATTCTGCAACTTTAGTATTAATGGTTCAGATATGCAGCTCTTTCCTTTGACTTTTTGTCCTGATCATCAATTCAGGTTCGGATTCAAAACATCAACAGTTAAATTGCTACTGTGGATATTCCAAAAGGTTCTGGCTCTGAAACTACACAACATGGAAATCTTGGAGCTATATATAACTATATTTTAAATTCCTAAGTGTTACCTTCCACCAAAGTTATTTTGCCAAATCAAGCCCTACAACCAATAGAAAAAAGGCATATATAATTTCAAAAATTCAAAAAACATTTTACTATTGTTGAAAAAAAAATTAATAATTATTTTTGTAAGACATTGAAAGATAACAATAAATTGCATAAAAATAATAACAATTCAACTGACCTTTGACCACAAGGTGACTGCTATATTCCCTGCATGGGCGTAATATTATAATAAGGATTTAACCAATCCACATAAGAAGATATTTGAAATATTTCGAACAAGAAGGCTGTGACACAAACAAAGTAAATATTTAAGAAATCCACGTCAGAAGATAATTAATCTTCCACACAAATCCAATTATCAAAGTAAGAACCTCTTCATGGCCTTCAATCAAAATAGAGAAGTTTCATGGCATGCAATTGACAACCAAAGCCAAAGCCAAATTGACCAAAATGCTTGAAAATAATACTCAAGATGACAGCATGCACAAGGATTTGTCCATGTCCTCACCACTCAATCGTTTCTCCATTTCATCCCCTGCATACGCTCTTAGTGCTATGCAAAGGACACTCATGTCACATCTTTGAGAGTTAAATTCTTCTATTTCTACCCACAAAAAAGAAGCATTGTTGAAAAATAATTGCAAACGAATCGAAGTTCAACTCAATACCAGATCCAATTGATGGTCAATAGGACCCTAAAATTGCTTCAGTTTCTATGAAAAACTAATGAGAAGACACATGCATTGCACAGTGCAATTAATCAACAAAACACATACTATATCCTTAGTATTAAGGACGTTAAAATGACACGAATCAAATGGTAATAACACCATTAAAAAATAAAATAGACCCCCTCTCACTAGAGCTACTCACCTAAGTCTTCCACTCATCGTTCTTTGACAGACTTGATGGCAACGATAAATGTTAATCCAGCAATCTCAAGCCATGTAATATTATATATATTAAGTGATTTTTAATAAAACAAGATATTTTCACGAAAGGTTTTTCAGGAAGACCCAGAACAAAGGTTCATACTAACATAAAAATGTTGTCATCCAATGTCATGGCTATAGAAAACTCCATAAACACCACTTTAAAGCAAATCATAAACATTCTTTGGAATTAACTTTAACAAGAAAAACAATTATTAAACTGCCAGCCCGTAACAAGACAAACAATTATTAAACTGCCATCCCGTGACAATTTAGGTCCTACACGTTATCTTACTCATACAACGAGCATGTTTCTTCCACTAAAAATGTCTTCGAATATCTATTTACCAACAGGGGCAGTGCACAGAAATATGGAGTAAAAATATGTACAAATTCAATTATGCAAATAATTGTTTCATCAATGCCTTCAACTAGGACTAGTATTACTTTTATAAAGTGCAATATTGTTCATAAGTCACATTTACCTCATCTTCATTGTTTCACTCTGTGACTCATAAAAGCATCATTTGGAAACCTGTCTAAATTAACCATAAAGAAGAGAGATATTGACAAACATGCCCCATAGTTGTTTCGTTAAAACTATTACAACTAGGCGATAATCAGCATCAACTTACACAGAAATCAAGCCCAAAGAAATAGATAAAATGTAAGTTCAAAATGTATTGCTTAAACCGCATTAGATGCTGAACATATTGCTCAGGACTTATCTTAGATCCACAACAGGCAACTTGTGTGAAGCATTAAGCATTGCCAGACATCCAATTGAAGTGGGAGGTGCAGAACTGTAGGTTCCAGCACCGTCATTGTGCTTGACGGAAAAATCTGTTAGTACGAATACTAAATTAACTCCAACTCAAAACTGCAAACTCAGGTAGCTCTAACAGAGCTTTCCTTCGATTCCTTCATTTTTCCCTCTTTTCTTCGATTCTTTCGGCCTTTTTTCTTTGTTTTAGCCTTGATAGTGTTAACCACCTCCCCTCCTTGCAAACCTACCGACTTATTTTTCTTTTTGCTTACTGAAGCTGCAGGAGATTCGTCCTTTTGCACGTTATCATCAGCAATTCCCCCCCCTGAAGATAATCCGTTTTTCCTTTTCCTTTTCTTTTTCTTACTCGAAAGCTCGCTTGTAACTCCCTTTTCCGCAGGAGATTCGTCCTTTGGCACTTTATCATCGGCAATTTGCCCCCCTGAAGATAATCCGTTTTTCCTTTTCCTTTTCCTTTTCTTTTTCTTACTCGAAAGCTCGCTTGTAACTCCCTTTTCCGCATTATTCTCTGGTTCATCCATTTGAGATTCTGTTTTACCACTTTCAATCTCATTAAGTATTTCAAATGACTGGTAAACTGGAAATACCAAAGAATCCAAGAACTTGAGATACATGGAACTGATGTTTTCCCACATCTTCGGAATCGTAGAAGCAAGACCATCGATCACAGCAACAACATTCTCCACAATTTCCCTACTTGTCTGAGAACCTCTGGCCACTCTAACAGAACAACAAGAACCCTTAATGGAGAGCAAAGCCGAACTACAAGCTGTTTCCATCTGTCCCCTCCATTGCTCTTTGGTCAAATCCACTGGGATCGGATTCCGTTTCCTAGTAAAAAATGCTGGCCCCAATAACCTGGGGACCATGCCATATATAGCCTTATCAGCCATGAATAGATCAAAAGATCCACAAAGCTTAAATTTGTTCGCAAATAGCTTATTATCGGCGTATAGCTTTGAATAACCAAAGACCTTTGAAACAGGTAAACCCTCCTCCTTAATTTTGTTCTCGGCTACTTCGGCATTTAAACCCTCAGTTTCACTAATAATCAAGCAAACCTTTTGGCCTCCATCAAAATGAAACAGGGGATGAGGTACTGGGATGCTGCTAGGAATCGCGTTTATACTATCAGGTATAGGTTTCAGCTTAATAACCAAACAAATATGGCGGTCGTGGCGCGAGAGCTGGGGTTGCTGGTCCATGGCCTTTGACTTGATCCATTTCAAGAGCATTTCCACTGCTATTTCTACTGTTTCGTGGCTTACTCCAGACGGGCTTGGGGGTTTATCGTTTTCTATCTTTACGTTGTCCATGGAAACTAAATAAAGGAAAAATGAAAGTCTGTTACTTACCTCTCTGTAAACAGATGAGAATCCTCTCTCTGCTAAACACCTTCGCAAAACTAAGACTCCGCTGAACAGAACGATCAGTGGCTACTATTTAAATACTTAACCCCTAAACCCTATCTACTACATAAAAACCTAAACCCTAAACCGTGAAACCCTAAACTAGCGGCCAGCTTTTGCTTCCAAATGCATATGTTCTTAATCCAATAAGTTTTTAATCAAATTGTAAATAAATGTTTTTTCAATCCCAATAAAGTAAATTTTAAAGTATTTTATTTAAATGGACATAAATCTATCTTAAATTTTATTTTATGTTAAATTTTATTTATCAAGCATCAAAATCTATTTTAAATTTGATTTTATGTTAGACTTCATTTATCAAGCACCAAGTGGCTTCCAATTCTTAAAATGTAATTGCAACAAATGTTTTCACTTTTATATATCTATTTAAAAAAAAATCTAGATATAAATCTATCTAGTTGAAAGATATTTATAATAATCAAATCAATATTTTTTTTTAGACGAAAAAAGCAGTTCCTTGTTATTCTATTGAATCAAAGGTAAGTTGGTACATCATCAAGCAATACATCAAGTCCCCAATGGGCTTAGCTGAATAGTAGTGCTTCAGCAGCTAATACATAATGTAACTATTCTCCCACAGAAACCAAACTATCAGTACTTGGGCATCAAATACAGGTATGTGTCCTCTCATAAGTGTACAGTATATCATCAATCAAAAATGTCCCTAAAGAAAATAACAAGAGCCCAGAATCCTTATCCAAGACAGGGAAAGTAATCTCTCTATGATCCAAATACAGCTGCTCAACATAACCAGAAAATAACTCAAATGAGCCAAGGAGACAAAGGTCTAAATTAGTACAGAGCAGAGCTCTAAAAAAACTGGAGTGAAACTTCCCCAATAAACTCATCATCACATGATTCAGTGAGTAAGAGATGTCCTGAAGCCACCATCAGCCCTTCCTTGGATAAGGAGTCTGCCCTCTTGTTATGTTCCCTATAGACATGACTGAAATCCACCTGTGTGAATGAAGACATAAGCATCCTGGTGTTAAGACACCAAACCTCTAGGTTCACAATGTCAAGGGTGGATTCTCCCTTTGCCCAATTTATAATCACCGAGGAGTCGCCAAAGATATGTAAGTATGGCAACCCAATATCTTTGGCGATGTATAATGATGCCCAAAGCGCTAATAGCTCAGCTCTTGTATTAGTATTGCTGCCACGGCCTAATTTTATAGAAAGAAAATGTTGATCATTTAACCAAATACAAATACCAGCTCCTCCAATAGATTCAGCTGCAGCTCCATCAAAAAACACCATTGGGAATTTCATAGCTGGAGGATCTCCAATGTTTCAGACTTTGTGACTTTTTACCTGTGGGACCTGATGTGATGAAACCTCTAGCATGATTAGATGACAAAGGCTAGCAATGTTTGGTTCCAAATTTTCAAAAATATATATGTTCCTTGCCTTCCAAATATTCCAGATGAAAAATAAAGGCAGATATTGGAGACTACCACCCTTTGAGACCCAGCTAGTAAGGTTTTATAATAGAAACGAAGCAGACCAATGCAGGTGAACATCAAAGTCTCTTCTAAGGCCTTGAATCACCTTTTCCACGAAGGAGCAGCCAATGAAAAGATGTTCAACTGTTTCAGCATTAGATTTGCAGAGGCTACATCTATTAGGATCGAGCCATCCCCTCTTGCACATAATGTCCCAGGTATTAATTTTCAGATTACATGTCAGCCAAATAAAGCATTTCAGTTTTTGAGGAATGTTGTAATGCCAAACCTTCAAGAGAAAATTATCATTTATTATCGGCAGATGCTCAAAGACTATAAGCTCATATGCCCTCCTTGCAGTCACCTTACCAGATTTTTTGTCAAACATCCATAGCAAGGAATCTTCAGAATTCCCAATCCTTATTCCACCATGGGACAGACCTTTAACAAAAGAACTCCATTGTACAGCCCAGTCACCCCCCAAGTTCAGATCTGAAGCTGTATACCAACTATTAAAATCATGAGAGTAAACCTCCAGATTTTGAGGTCGGGCTAGGTTGGTTATCCCCAAGTCAGCAAGGTAATCTCTTAGATCCTCGGATAACAGATACTGTGAATTAAGACCAACAATAGGGTCCACTCCCAGCTGAATATTTAATCCATTTCCCACCTTCCAACCCAGCTGTCCAGTGATCCAAGACATTATTCTAATAAAACCATTCCAAAAGTATGAAGTTCCAGAGACATTGAATTTCCGAGCTCTAATCCAATCCTCCAAGGGCATGTTTTTGATATATTTATGTGCAATGATCCGGCTCCAAATACCATTCCCCATAAGCAGCTGCCACATCCTTTTCAATCTCAGTGAGATTCCAAACCATTCAAGGTTCTTTATGTCCAAGCCATCGTATTCAATTGGGGCTGAAACAGTTTTTCAACACACCAGGTGAGTTTTCTTATGACCTTCTGAGCTTCCCCACAAGAAGGAGAAAATGGCTCTCCTTAATAAATTAAGTATAGATTTTGGGCATCTTGCCAGGGCAAACCAATAAACTGCTAATCCAATGAGAACCGCTTTTATAAGAACAACTCTGCCACCAAGAGAGAGCAACCTTTAGGTCCAGTTTTTAATCTTGTTTTCAAACATTTCCACCATCCATCTCTAGTCAGAGGTTCGATACCCCAGAGGTTTAAGGCGGTATCCCAAGTACTTGAAGCCCGATGTGATCGGTTCCATGCTGTAGGGAAGGATCTCATCTATTTGGCGTATGGTATCAGCATCAACATTCTGATAGAGAAATGATGACTTTTCCAAGCTGACAGTCATACCCGTGGCCGAGCAAAACAAGTCCAGAGCTTCTTTATAGGCTCTCCATTCGCTAATAGTACCAATACCAAATAAAATAACATCGTCTACAAATAGCAAGTGAGTTATCGTCATATTAGATGAGTACTGAAATCCTTTAATGTGGCCTTTCTACTGAGCATCCATAATAATCCTGCTGAGACTCTCAATAATCAAGATAAATAATAATGGAGATAAGGCGCAGCCTTGACGAATTCCTGTGGAGGCTGGGAAAAATTATGAGGGAGTCCCATTGACTAAGACTACAAAACAAGCACTAGTTACACAACCCATGATCCAATTCACACCTATCAGGGGGATGCCAATCTGTATAAGCAAAAGTCTTAGAAAAGTCTAATTTACCCTATCAAAGGATTTGACCAAGTCAAGTTTAAGTACTAGGACATTTGAATTCTTAGATTTTATAGAGTGCAATACTTCCTGGGTTATGCCAACAAGTTCAGTAATTTGCCTATCCTTTAGAAAACCAAATTGTTGAGTAGATATAGCCCTATTCAGTAGAGGCTTCAGTCGAAGAGCTGCAATCTTAGAAATGACCTTGTAAACAAGGTTACATAAGGATATAGGGCGGAGGTCAGCAAAGGTAGAAGGCTTCTCACACTTAGGGATGAGAGTCAAGAAAGTTGTGTTTAGTGCCCCAGTTACTTTCCCTTGGGTCCTAGCCTGCTCAGCTGCCATGACTAGTTCCTCACCAATAAGGTAAAAAAAAGCCAGGAAGAACTCAACCGACCATCCATCAGGGCCAAGGCTTTTATCTTTCTTAAATCCTTTAAGTACAACTTCAACTTCCTGGATCGAAATGGGCTTAAGGAAGTAGTCAATATCCTCTTCCTCTGTCATAGTCGGGAAGAGCCTGATCACCTTTAATTGGTCAACAATATTTGTTTTCTTGTCATCTTCAAAAAGGGCACTGAAAATGTTGTTTCCCAAGCATCTTAAGAGCTACATCCTCAAATACTGTCCTACCTTCCTTATCATTAAGAGACCAGATTGCTTTTGAATTTCTTCTAGTAGAAGCATAGGAATGGAAAAACTTTGTATTTGCATCCCCTTCACTAATCCACTGAACTCTGCTCTTCAATTTCTGAGCAATGACCTCATGAGCCCAGTATTTACCTTTCCTAACTTGAAGGCATTTCAGTTTATCCGCATTTGTAGTTGTCAGGAGGCTTGAATCCTTTTGTAAGATGTCTGAGATCTCTTCATCAATTTCTAAGATCTGATGCTCCCTTTCACAATTTTTCTTTATTTCCCAACCTTTAACTAAGCCTTTGAGTCTACGCAGCTTAAGGGTGAGAGAATCCATATGACTATGAGCTTCCAAGACCAGAGGAGCCTTCCATGATGAAGTAACCAGAGGTGCAAAATCATCCTCCAAGAGCCAGGCCCTATTGAATTTAAAGGGATAACATTGAGTACCTAGTCTTGGTCCCCATTCCAGGAAAATATGGTAGTGGTCTGAGACATCAGAAGGTGTAGCCCAAGATCTATAGCAAGTGAGACTAGGAAGAAGAGAGTCAGATAGAAGAAATTGATCTAGCCTTTTACTTATGCCTACATCCCCAAAACGACCATTCCTCCAAGTAGGGCTAGAAAAGTTCATGGAGAGATCAACCAGGTTGTTGCTGGAAATGAGTTGGGAGAAATAAGGTGCCAAGGGTTCAGTCCTTGCTTTGGTACCCCAAACTTCAAAAGAGGAGATGGTAAAGTTAAGATCCCCAGCCAAGAGTAAATTTGGAAAGTTTAGTAATCCACCTGCCAAAATGGTATCCCATAATTTAGTTCTTTGAGTATAGGGCCCATAGCAGTTTATAATAGAGAGGACCTCGGATATCCCCTTAATGCTAAATTTGAGTATAATGCCTGCAATGGAGGAAAAAGCTCTGCAGCGTACCAAGAGAGAGTATGATATCAAATCAATATATAGTAAGATATCAAATCAATATATAGTAAGATATAAATGAAGAAATCAAGAGTATGGCAAATCCTTATGATGGATATCATATATGGCTTACACAATGTGTATTAGGATTTCTTAGTCCTTTTAGGGTTAGGAACTGTAATACTCCAAATTTTCATAAAAATTTAAATTTTTTCTTGCAACAATTAATGTTTAAAATCATCGATAAAGAGCGTAACTTATCTGCTAACAGTTAACATCCCAAAAGGTCTAATCTAAAAAACTAAAACAATTTCCTTTATTGCATTCTTTACTATCTGCATTCAAAATTAAGTATTGAAAGATTGATTTAGATAGTAATTGTTTGAAATAGTAAGTATTGTAATCAACTGTCTTCTAAATTTTGAGTGCAAGGTACTAAGTTTGTTTTCTTGCTTACTGAAGGAACTTTCTGGTTGTGCCGAGGCTTACTTAGCTTATTGAAGCTAATGCAGTGAAATGATGATTCTTATACAGGTCTTTTAACAGGTAAAACGTTTTGTTCCCTGTTTCAGGATCGAGATTAATTATCTCAACGTGCAAAAGTAAACTGCTAGCTTATTTATTTAAACAAAATAACACTTTGTGTAATGAAGGTAATGTCAAACCTGTTTTCTTCCAAAATCTTGAATTGATTGTGTTATTGCAAAACATCTTAGGTCTATGTTTTAACCTTCTTCTATAGGTTTAAGAACATGAGGTTGCCTATAGTATATTTTATTTATCTAAAGGTATAAGTACTTAGAAATACAAGCAAGGCAGACTTTTGTCTTTAGACTAAACTATGAATATAGTATATAAATCTTATATTTAACCTATCATTGGTGTAATAGATCCTACTCCTACATGCAACCTTATAGAATGAATTTCGATAAACTAAAAAATATTGCAAAGCCTTTATTACTCTTTCCAAAGGATTTACATATGTTATTTTATTAACATGTGACATGGTGTTAACGTAACCCAGTATTGACTTATGTCTAGATATTGTTATGAATTTAAGAATGAACATATGTATAAATGGAATAATGATATATGCAAAGTTCAAATATGGTATCAAAGTTCAAATATGGAAGTGTTAATATGTTATGTGCAAAGTATACCATATGATAAAACTCAGCATAAGGTTAGCATTTAACAATTGTTTTGTAAAACAGGTTAAATGGTGCCATTCGGGACTACAGAGAAACTCTATCCAAACCCAAGCAATTTGTGTGATAGTGGAATCCACGTGTGGTGATTTCAAAGGTTAGGGTTTTGTAAGTGTAAACTCTAACTATAAGTTGGACTAAACCCAAATCTCTCGCTTATTCTCCGTCGTTTTCGCTGTCGAGAGGCAGAGCCAACAAGCTCCCAGCCTGTACAGCCTCCACAGTAAAACATCGAGTATTTTTTATCTCCGTAAGAGTCCCATAAACTGGAATTGAAAACTCTGAGCCTCGTGGTTTACACTGTGGAGTTCTTAGGTTCTAAAAATCGGGGTTTCTATCGTGGTTTCTTGGCTCTTGCAATGGTGAAGACCCTTATTCTTTACTCTCCATTGCACAGTGGCTTCGGGTTGAGAGTTGCTTCCACAACGGAGGTTTAATATTCCAGTTGCAGCCGTGAGTGATATCATTTAGGTAAAAACTTCTTCCCTCTGCCCTTGCTTCCATTCTTGCAATCCTGATTTTTTTTTTAAAGTTTTTAAGTAAGAAGAGTAACGACTGTGTTTTGAATCTTCCCTGTAGGTGGCTGTGACACGGCTGAAGGAGAGTGCAATAGGAAAGGTTAGCTACAAGATATATCTCCTCCAAATTGCAGACAATCGGGTAAGCCTCTGCTTACCCAAAGGTTTCTCCTTCAACAATGAGTGAAGTCCTACTAGCGTGGGTGGCCATGACTTGATTGTTTTGAAGAATTACTTGTAAAGGCCATCTGGTCATAGCTCTGTTTTGTTGGATTGTAAATTATGCATAAATAGGGTTTGAAAACTTATAAATTTTGATTTTTCTCTAAAAAAAAACTCGACTGTGTTGAAAGTAAGAGTTTGGCACCGAGCTGTGTTTGAAGGAAGTCTATAAAAGACTTGGACTGTTGGGTTTTCTGTGTTGTATCTTTCAGTTTGTTTATAACTGGAGCTAAAGAAATTTTAAAGAACCCTGTTGCTATTTACTTGTATCTGGTGAATGTTTTGATAAAAGATGATGAAAGGATTTTACTGTTGTAAATGTCCATAATTGTGATTTTTGTTAAGAAAGTTATTATGTGGAAATTTAAAGTGAAAACTAGTTCCTGGTTTTTTTTTTTTTTTTTATAAAGATTTATTTATGAAATGCTGAAAGAAAAAGGGTTTGTCACTACAACTCGTATGACTGTGTAAAAATTGATTTAGAATAATGTTAATTTATCTTTTATTATTTTATTTTAGTTTATAAAAGATAAATCGTCTAAACTCTGTTATCTGTGTAACATTGATTCAATTTAGGGCAATTATAATATAGATAATATAATTATATAATGAAGAATTTGATTATTGAGGAAATGAATTAAACTGTAAAAACCCTATTCTGGAAAGGGGAAAGAAGGAAAGATTTGGTTGACAGTTTTCCTTAATTAGGGTTTGTATTTTTATTTTAAATTAAAATCTTTGCATTGTTTTTTTTACTTTGATGTATTTGATATCTGATTGTTTTACTTACAATATTACTAAAATTACTTAGTTGATATTTGCAAAACCTAAGTTTTTTTTATTATTATAACAAAAACGGTTATGTTATATTGAAGAACTCAGCGAAGAAAGTGTTGATCATGGAAAAGCATTACAACAAACATCCATAATCCCATCTTCTAACAGTCAGAAAGCCTACAATGGAACTAAGGAGGTGTATCAATACTTACAACCGAATTAACAACAAGCTCGTGAAGGCCAACAACAATAGATTTGTTGGCTGCCAAATCTGCCAAAACATTTAGGTTCCGTAGAATATGGAAAAATTTAATCTTCCTGAACGTATTGATCTTGGATCTTATTCTCTTAATCAGTCTTGTTGTACGATTGTTCTTACCCCTGTTTCCCCCATTCATCGCCTGAATAATTAACCTGGAATCACCAAATACTAAAACTTCATCCACTCCTTTTTCCTTTAGTTGAAGGAGGCCTTGCCAAAGCCCATATGCCTCGGCCATATTATTGGAGTTGTATCCAATATTCCAGGAGTATTCAGCCTCAACTTTCCCTCCATGATCAATTATAAATCCTCCCCCTCCCGCTCTTCCCAGATTCCCTTTAGAGGCCCCGTCGAATAATAGTTTAAAAATCTTCCTTTCTCTTAGCCAGTTCTCAAACTGCGACTTGTCCATCCTGATCTCTCAGTCCTCCAACTTGTTAGCAGCCATAGTATTTACAACCTTGATGTTAAGACTTTGCATCCATCTTCTTTCATTATCAGTAAGATTTTCTAATTGTTTTGGATCTTTGAGATGCTAACAACCTCCTTGAACAAAGCATTTATTTTGATAGCAGTATTCCACGCTGGCTGGTTTTTATCCTGAAAGATTCTATGATTTCTTTCGTTCCAAAGACACCAACAGATAATTTTGGGGAGTTTCATCCAACGGGCCTTCAAACCTTTTTTATTAGTAAACTCTCCCTGATATAATTTGTCCCGGCTAAGAAAACAAACCTGAATTTTGTCCGGTAAATGAATTTCGTCTCCCCAACAATTCAACACATCCTTCCAGACTGAGATGGCGTATGGACATTTTAAAAAAAGATGATTGATATTCTCTGAAGCATCAGCACATAGAGGGCAGCGAAATGGCCCAGCAAACTCCTTCTTCTCCAAATTCTCCCCCGTAAGAATTCTCTCATGCAACAACGTCCAGGTGAACAGCTTGATCTTCAGCAATGTGCTACTTTTCCACAGGTGGTTCCATAACTCAGGATTGACCGGAACATTAAAATTAGCTGCAAAACATTGGTAGCCTTCAGTCGCTGTGTAATTGTCGGATCCCCAACCACGTCTGTCCTTTCTGAATTTAGCTAAAGGAGTAAGCCCAGCCAGATGAGTTAATAGCAGGTTTTTGTCTTCCTCTAACTCTTCAGGGCACGCTGGAAGAGCCCATCCAGCCCAGCGATT
>LPNX011146243.1:298528-327289 GCA_001517045.1 Pseudotsuga menziesii | reverse complement strand
AAGCAAATCCCCCATAGGTGCAAAAAGCTGATCCCAAATCAGTCATGGAGCTCACGAATTGGCAAAAGTGCTTAGGCAAGCTAAAGAGTGATGGAATGACAACTCATACATGCTTTTCCAAGGAGAAAAGAGTGGAGGATGTGGAGGACAAAAAACTAGTCAACCTCACCTAGTCAAGTTTTTCCATTTGCCTTAAAACACTGAAAAAGCAGGCAATAAAGCAGAAAAAGCAGAAGGGAGCCTAGGAGGCCAGGAATAAAGTAGATTTGATTCCTTGAGGTTTCCCAAGTGCTACATGAGTCAAATAAGGCAAGTTTGACCACTATGGATAGGTAAATGACAACTTGCGCAAGGTGGGACACATGAATTAGGCAAATAAGACAAAAATAATTAAATTAATGTCTAAGGTAGCTAACTATGGGTTGATTATTCTAACAAGTTGTAACATGCTCGCGCAGTTAGTTGGCAACGTTCTGGCGGTCTTGCGCACCGTCAAGTGGAACATCGAATGGTTTGTGAAAAGCCCGCGCGGTTACGTATGCTGCGACGTTTGTGGATGCTGCGAGATTTGAGGATGCTGCGACGTTTGTGGATGCTGCGACGTTGTGGAACTCGGTTATATGCTGTGACATTGGTGGCAAAGCCCACGCAGTTAAAATGGTAACATCAAATGTTTATTGCATTTGGTGCGCGGTTTAGTTGTAACATTTGTTGTAACATAATGTGACGCTATGGTATGGTGCAACATATGTGCGTGGCAGTCATTGCAACGTGTTGTGAGTCAACATATGTGCGTGGAGTTGGTTGCAACGTTTCAGGGTTATAGAACGTCGTGGTAACATAACGCTTGGGCAGCGATTTGGCGGGATTGCATGGTTCAGTTTTAGCATATGGTTGTAACGATAATAAAGAAGATAACAGCTGTGATGAAAGGGGGAGGCGAATCCGTTACTTATCCTCCCACTGAACGCTTAAATAGGGGATTTTGGCCACCGAAGAAGGGGGATTCAGATTGGTTTAGAACACAGAGCATCGTTTTCCTGTTATGAGAAGCACCGAGAGTTTTGCTGTGTAGTGTCCAGATGCTGTTACTAGGGAAGTTGACATTCTCTGTTATAATTTTAGCTTTCTTTGCTTTTGAAGGATAATTGTAATTTCCAGAAGAGAGGTCTTAAAGACTTTGTACAACATTCTATTTACAGTTGCTGAAGTTAATTCCAGAACCATTTTTGTACCATTTTTAAGAGATTAATTGGATCGGTACCCATTGGAGAGGGACTCGGAGACGTAGCCTAGTGAAGGGGGTGAACTCCGTTATCAACTTCTGTTTGTGACTCTCTGATTCTGTGTTTTTTTCCCACATCTGGTTATCAGTTTTGCTCTTCATTTCTATTTTAAGCATTTAATTTCTGTTAATGCCGTTTCATGAATTAAGCAAAATGATAAACGCATTCTTTAAAAACTTTTAATGCACTCAAGTTGAGATCCGACGGATCACTTGAATTCAAAATCGAAGAGGAAATAACCCCTTCCGACGGAGTAAGATGCAACATTTTTAGAGATCAAGGGCCTCTAGTTTCTTTGAATCCAGCTATTAGTAGTTTTCGGTGAGGGCCAGAACCCCGTGAATTGACAGATCAGAGCTCGATCTGCAAGGGAAAGGGCAACCCGGATTGTTTCTTCTGAAGGTAGGGCCACTTCCGGCACATCTTCAATTCTTTTGACAAATTTCGGGGGTTCACCTTTGCCGGATCTATGAATCTGAGAGGCAATAAGCTGATCGAAAGCCACCGAGCACTCAGAAGGCTGATCCTTGCCCATCTCAGACTCCATCAGCCTACCCCACCAGAGATCCAAGCATTCAGTGCATGATCATCTCTCCCTTCGTGGAGGAAGTCACGACAGGAGCTGACTGGCCATGCAACCCTGAGCTTTTGACAGCCTTCACCAATCAAGCAGGCTCAAGATCCACGGCTTGGGAGGAACCACGGGGGATTCACTAAGTGAACCTCTGAAATAGCACGTTCAATCATGGAGTATTAAAGAACACCCTTAATTTCTGTAGATATTGGTCCAAACTCCTTTTGTTGAAACCCCCTCCCAATATCTAAAACGTCCCCACCACCCTTTTTTATACCCTAATCTTTATAAACCTCCCTAACCCCCCACTCTAAACCCCTCATCCCCCCCAATACCTGCAATATATTGACCTGGTTTTTAAGAAATTTAAAACCCGCAATATGAACTAATGTGCTAGGATATTGGTCAACAAGTGAATCCCCCGTGGGAGGAACGACCCAGCCTGCAGAGATTTTCCTTGGGCAGCTCGCTGGCGATCAGGAGGGTTCAAAAATAACTTAAGTTTTTTATTTATTTGCAAAACCTAAGTTATCACTATAATTTCATTATATTGTTTATATAATTTAAGTTGTTCCTATTTAAGTTATTTTTTTGTTTATGTAATAGTTAATAATTATATGTATTTATAATAGGTTAAGCTTAAAGATAGTGGTTATTACTGTGTTAAAAAGGACACAGTTACACAAACTGTGTACTGGTTTTTAAGATACCTTCTTTTAAGATAGTTTAAGTTTATGTTTTAAATAGATGTATTTTAACTAAGGGAACTTCTGAAATACAGGAATCTTTTTGCTAAACATTCCTATAAAGATTTAATAGTAGAAAGTAAATAATCATATTCCTACACTTCTTGATTTGATTTATTCATCAACCTTAATTTCACCTACTGTACTAGAGTACTACCTTCTTGAAGGTGTGGAAAAATAAAGTCATGTAATTCATTCATCAGTCATTTTAACTAACCCTAAATCATTTATTCTAATACATATATGAACAAAATTGTAACATCCATAGTTGGATATTCTCAATTAAGTAATTTCTGAAATAACCCACATATCCGTAGATAATAAAATACGAATAAATTGATAGACAAGTCCAAATTACAATTGAGGGCCCTTTATTTATATTTTGGCGGAATACCCTTTCATTAAGAGTCATGTCTTTTCATAAAGACATTATTAATATTTATTATTTATTATTATTTATATGTTGATGTTTATTATTATTATTATTGTTGTTGTTATTGTTTGTTGTTATTATTTAAGTTTGTTACATTGCCACTCCCTTAGAAAGGCTTTGTCCTCAAAGCCTTATAATGTTTTTGCATCATTTTTTGCGGTGTCGCAGCGGATGAAACATGTCGATACGAACTACTAAGAGTTGAGCACAACTTTCGATATGTGGACGAATCAATCCATCCCAAATTTATTTGTTGTAGACTGTTGGCATTCCATACTGATATATCGTTAGGAGATTTGATCACATTGGTACCGCTATCTTTTGACATTTCCCACTTTTTCGAATATCTGTTTTTATGATTGGGGTGTCGATATGGAATTTTCGCAATGTCATTTTCTTTTACGAGTGTCATTTTTTTAGCATTGATCTGAGCATAAAGTTTTATTTTCGTCTCTTGAGGTTTTAAGGTTTCGTTTTGTATCTTTTCCAACTTGTTTTCTAAATGCATGTTATCATTTTGAAACTTCTTAATCACTCCGGAATTGTTTGATAACACCTTGTTGACTTTTGTCAGTTCTAACTTATGTCTCTTCTTACTGTTGTCATACTGCTGCTTGAGTTTTTCTTTTTGTTGTTTATGATGATGTAACTCTGTTTCTTGATTTTCTAACTTCATCCGGACTTGCACCAATTCAACATCTTTTTCCATGATGAGTTTGTTTAGATGCTTTATTTCTTCTTCTAATTCATTATCGCATCCATATGGTGATTTATTGTCATTTTTTGACTTTTTGATCTCATCTTCTAAGTTTTGGTTATGAATTTTTAAACATGATATTTCTTTCTCATGATCAGATAACATTTTCTTGTTATCACTTATGGTTCGTTCTAGCTGTCGATTTTGATTCCATAAGCGACAATTCTTATTGTCTCTCCACTCTTTCAACTACTTCTGCGTCTCAACGTCAGTTGTATACTTTTATTGATCGCCTTATATTGCTCTAACTCATCCACTGTTGTTTGTAGCTATGACTTCATTTCCGAATATGTAGGTGCCATTGTTTGTGACTGTGTTTTTACTTCACTTTTGTCTTCTTTTCTTTTTGTCTTTTTTTTAACCTTCCTTTTTTTATGGAAATCTTCCTTTTTTTTTCCAATAGTTTTGTAAAATGTGAGTATATTTGGTGGTTGGGAGGAATAAGTGTTACCTTCCCCACCTAGGTTTGAATCTCACTTGTTTCTTTTTAGTTTTGTAATATGCACTTTTTATATTCAAACCCAAACCCACTTTAAGAACATGTGGTTTCACTCTTACCTTCTTTTTTTAACTTTTATCTTTTCTTTTTCAACTTTTCTTTTCTTTTCTTTTCTTGTACCTCTTTTTTGGGGGTTTACTCTTACCTTTTTTTAATTTTAATTTTAATTTTAATTTTTTAAGAACAAAGTCCTATTTTTTTGGGAAATCCAAATCTGTGTAAATAATGTTGTCCAAGGTCCATATAGCTCTGATACCACTGTAACATCCATAGTTGGATATTCTCAATTAAGTAATTTATGAAATAACCCACACATCTGTAGATAATAAAATATCAATAAATTGATAGATAAGTCCAAATTACAATTGAGGGCCCGTTATTTATATTTTGGCGGAATACCCTTTCATTAAGAGTCATGTCTTTTCATAAAGACATTATTAATTATGATTAATTATTATTAATTATTTTATATATATGTTGATGTTTATTATTATTATTATTATTGTTTGTTGTTATTATTTAAGTTTGTTACAAAAATTTATAAATCTTGGATCAATACAAGATTTAACTAACTAACAAATAATCAGTCATATAGATGCATCAAATCCTAAATTTATACATTTCAGTTCCTATGCTTGCATAAAGAAAATAATATTCACATTTAGAACCTGGTAATATAGCAGAGGAGACAACAACCTAAGGATCCCGTTCCTCCCAACCAACTCCTTAAGACAGCTGAGCTGCAAATCTTAGGACCCCCGAGCCTGTCTGCTGGTCCACCTGGTTGAAAGCACTGGGTGAGAGAATAGGTTTTAGAAACCCCTGCAATTCCTCGGAGTAATCAGCAGTAATACTTCTGCATGTGGCAGTAAGAACTCAGCCCAAAACAACTGCACTAGTTCAGTAATTCAACACTTTCCACTCAAACACTTATGCATGTCCCCTCCATCGAATTTCTTGTGCACCAATTTCACTCAGAAATTTCACAAGTAAAGAATGAGCATCCTCAGCTGAATTCAATGGGTAGTTTTAGCAGCATGCCTAGGTCTTTTGGGTCAGTTTTCACTTAATGAGCCACCTTCTCTTGTTCCACTTTCTTGGGGAACATGACCACAAAAATAGGGAAGTTGCCTCCTACAACAGTTAGAAGTAGTTTGAGGATGCTGCCAAGTGTCAATCTCCTCTTAACCCAGCCTATTCCACCAAGTGACCAGTAGACACTCATTTAACAACCTCCTTAAGCTGTTGTCTTTTATTTTATTTATTAATTAATAAAATATTCAGCAATTAAATACAATTATACTTGACCCCACTTGGTCAATAATTACAAACTTTATAATAAAATTAAAACATAATGTCTCATAAAACATAAAATGTTTTTTTTTGCAATTTGGGTATGTGATGGGAACCATAAGGCTAATGCTACAAGGTCAAAACTCTTAAAAGAAACAACTATATAAACTTTGGGAAAAGTGGTTAAAGATTTGTCTTCATAACAACTTCATACCTTTGATGTCTCCTTTAATGCCTCCATAATTGTTTAGTACCCATCTACATATGTGTGGCTAGAGGATAACATCAAAGGTATTGGGGTGGGATACAATGGTGTATGAGATCCCAAGGTGATAATGAATTTAGATAAAAACCAAGTGCCTAATTCTTGTAGGTTCTATGACATATATTTGTTGTTTCCCTCGTGCTTATAGGATCCTAATGTCATTTCTCAATATTTTTTCCTTCGAGGTGTCTCTTCAATCATTGTTTATGGTTTTTGTGGGTTCATTGTTTAATATGGATGCTCTAAGAGGTGGTGGTGGTGGTGTGGCCTTGAACTTTTCAAATGGTAGAGAGGGTATGAGTGACAAGGGATTTGAGGGAGAGTTGGTTCCTCCCTTTATAGTTGGTGGTGGAGAGGATGGTACTTCCAGGAAATGGAAGAAAAATTGTGTTAAGATGTGAGTTTCTTAGTGCTTCATGGTGATGGGGCATTTTCATGGTCAAAGGTTGGGGGAGAAATCTCTTAGGAATTGAGTTCATGAATAGTGGGAACCTTAGCTAAGGTATTCTCTGTTATCATATATCCTAACCAGAGGGTGGATGGATTTCATCTTTAAGAAATTGATGGACTTTGAGAAGGCATTGTCTTCACATTGGAAAGAGGATTTGTCTCCATTATTCCTAAAAGATGGACTCCATTTTTGTATGCAAAACTTGTTAGAATTTTGACTTACAAGCAATTATCTTAGACTTTCATTCATTTAGCATATCATATCATAATATTTGCATGCATAAGGATCACTAGAAGAAAGACATTCAACAGTAAACTTAGGGACACAAAATTTCTCCTCTAGGAAACCCTTCAAGGGAAGAAAACCCAACAAACTTCTTTATTATAGATTCATCAACAAGTACAATGTCATAGTGATAACAAGAAGCTTCTAATCAAACCCAAGAACAAAATATAGATGTCTTCCAAGTCTTCTACAACCCAAAACAATCTTCTTCTTAGTTCGAACGAACCTCATCCTCAAGTAGGAGTGAACTTGCTTGGTGCTCAAATGAGGAATGTGCCCCCCTTATTTATATTATTTTCTAGCTAACTTTTCACTAACTTGGTTGACTTCACTAGGGCAGTTTTACCCAATGTTGGGGCCATTTTACTTGGTGACTAGGGCTGTTTTACCCGATGACTTTTGTGGGGCTGACTTGACTATTTTCACTTCAGTTCTTTTAGCATTATTCTTTTAGAGTTTTTACATGATCAGTTACAATATGAATATTTCCTTAAGGACATACAACAATAATATAACAAGAATATCTTCCGAAGTTACATAATCTTCAATGTTCCCTCTTAAAAAGAAAGGTATTCTTCTAACACGATCATCATCACTGTTGTTACATCTTTGTATTTTGACCATTGACTTATGACATTTCTCAAATCTATACATCACTAGAATTTATCTACAAGCAATCCATCATCTCAATCACACACCAATCACAATCATACATATGGGGGCATCAAAATAGCAACACATTAACGAACCATGAGCGCACATTACGTCATTACGAGACTTCATCCAATTCACAAGGAATCTAGTCACACACAATCAACTGGATACATAGCTCAATTGGATACACATACTCTATTGCATAAGCATACTCGACTGGATACACGTACTCAGTTGGATACACATACTCGAATGGATACACATAATAAGCATGCCCATGCTCTTCGGTCATCGCAAGTATGGTCACTCTCTCCAACCATTGCAAGTATTGTCACTCTCTCTAGTCATCGCAAGTATGGTTACTTCTCCAACCCTTGTGAGTATGGTCATGCTCTCCAATGCTTATGAGTTGGTCACACTCTCTAGTTCATTGGATACGCAACTCAACTGGATACGCATACTTGACTGATTACACATATAACAGTAGGGTCACACTCTCCAATCATCGTGAGTATGGTCACTCTCTCTAGTCATCATGAGTTGGTCAGTCTCTCCATAGCACACACACATACTAGCTCTATCTGGATACGGAGCTTGACTAGATACACATGCAAAATTATGGTCACAGTCTCCAGTCATCATAAGTATGGTCATTCTCTCCAATCATCATGAACTAGTCACTCTCTCTAGTTCTCATAGATACTAGTAATACATGCACTCAAATGACTACCTACTCCTATCACACAATCAGCTACATCCTCGTAATCATATATCGAATTCATCACTCCCTCTTACAAGGGACATCTCTCTACATCATGCCAAGCTTATCCCTAAAGTATTTAAACTTCACTCTTGATAGAGGCTTTGTCAACACATTAGTTTTATGCTCGTCCATTGCAATCTATTGGAGCTTCATTGTTCCCTTCTGTACCATATCTCTAATATAATGGTACTTAATCTCGGTACGCTTGGACTTGTCATGAAACATTGGGTTCTCGAACAACTTCACACAACTCTAGTTGTCATAGAAAATACAAGTTGCCTCTAACTCGAGATCCAATAGTCCTGCAAGTAACTTTCAAATCCACACGGCTTCATTGCTATTTGAACACGATGCAATATACTCTACCTTGGAAGTATCGAGTGTCACATTAGTATGCTTCTTGTTGAACTAAGAAATCAAACCTTATCCCAAACTAGAGCAACATCATGAAGTACTCTTCATGTCTGTGACACTACCAGCCCAATATGAATCAACATATCCTTGTAGGCTAATCTTCTGATCTGACTCATATATGAGTCCATAATCAAGTGTACCCTTCAGTTACCTCGTCACATACTTTGGCGCAATTAGGTGAACACATCTCAGCTCAACCATGTATTGGCTCAATGTGTTCACCACAAAGCATATATCTGGCTTCTTGTTCGTCAAATACATCAACGAACCAACATCATGGCACCCAGTGTCTCTGATGAAGTATCACTCAATAAATTCATTTTCGTTACCATCGGTGTGGGGATGGATTTACAATCCATCATCCCGATTCTCTTCGGGATCTCAACTGTGTATTTTCCTTGACTAAGGAAAACCTCAATGCTCTCTACCACACATCTAATCCCAAGAATCATGACAAGATTCTCAAACTCTGAGGTCTACTTCCTCTTGGTGAGGGGAGACATCTGGTATCATTCTGAGCATATCCTAGAGATACTGAGGCAATCAACCCTTTCCATGGATAGAGTATAAGTGATAACGTCTCTTAATTTGTTTTTGTAATCTATGTTGTAGTCACTCCCTCTGAAGTGAAGTGTTATTGTCCTTCTATAACTGAGCAATGTCCTCCCTCTGCATCTTAACATCTTGTACTCTCTGCATTGGGACATTTTGCATTGGAGTGACTGGTATCCTTCTCTGTTGTTGATCTTCTACGTATCCATCTATGCCATCTCTCATCAAATAGTTTTATATAGATGAACTTCTTGCTCTCAAGGTCACTGGATACCAAGATCCTTCATCTTGAACTTTGTTGCAAGTTCCCTCTTGCACCCTTCTATGAGCTACTTGTCCTCTGTAAACAACCATCTTCAACTTTGTAGCAAAGGTTGAAATCTACATCACTCTAAGTGATCCTCAAGCTCATCATGTAATTGTATGTCCTAGCATTCTATGCCTTGGGTGCCTTCTAAGCCTGTACAAATCCTTCTTTAATATGCACATGTGATTCTCTGTCGGGAGTCTCAAATCTTAGGGGTTTGCTCGATAGACACTTCTACTTGAATTAAACCATTTTAAGAAAGCGGTCTTGAAATCTACCTGGTGTAATATCCATCACCAAAGATTTGATAGAAGAGTGTCTGGAAAATGTCTCATCATAATTGTAATGTCCCCGACCCTCCGATCGGCGAAGAGGACGCTAACATGCCATTAGCCAACTGGGAAACTAGCCCCATGAACATGTACATACATATAAACTGAAGTAATGTGCTTGGAAGTAAAAACATGTAGAGATGCATAATTGTTTAACATACACCGGAAAGCAAAACCATACATTCAAGCATTCAACATGTTCATCATAATTCATTAAACATCAAATATGATTGCAGAAGTGAAATAGACAAGAATACTTATCTTATAAAGAACTCGTCCCGCACCCAACTACATTGCTACAACGTTCCACCCAACCATAGGCCAACGTGCTCCTTAATCTCTCAGCAACGCTGCCACCCCCGAGCTGGGCATGATTCCCCAAGGAATAAGGAACAAGTAGGCTTACACATAGCCAATGATACACAAATCAGCCAAGCCAACACAGTTGGGTTTATCAGGCCATCAAGGAGCTGGGAAAAGCTAAATGCTAAACTGGTGAGCTCATTGAAGAGCTAACCAGAACTAGCCTGACTTCTAGGACACTCACACACACCCAACACAAGGAAATCAGTCTTTTCTTTGCTACACAATCCCTTAGGCCCTGACCTCCCTTCCAATGCTATTCAAGGGTCGTGGAGAAGAAATCCAGCCCTCTAGCTTTGTCTGTGCGGCTCCCAAACACACCGGGTTTATCAAGCATACTCCAACCTTCATTCCCACTCCAACACAGTCCGAAGACCAACCACTGCATACACGCAACAAAACCAAGCAATTCACAGCTCTGTGAGAAACAAAAGAAAATAGGATGGCAACCAAAAATGGTGAACACAACTCAGGCCAAGCAAAGTGATTCAGAGTTGTTCTTGGTCCTAGCGTGGCCAAAACAACTCAGTAGCAACCCGAAACGTAATTGCCCCCACAGCAAACCAAAACCGTGGATTAAACCAACAACAACCAAATTCGTGGATGAACCACCAGTAACCACAACGTGAATGAATCTACAACAAAACCACAATTCATGGGGAGAACAACAACAAACCCAAATCGTGGGTGACAGTAAACGGTTTCTCCAGTTCTCTGCGTGAGGAAAACGATGAAGAAAATCCTGTGCATGAGGATGAGCAAGAATGGAGTAATGGGTAGTGGTTTCCCTACCCACGTGAATATGGAGAGTCTGCTGGTGGAGTGGGCATGTGGGCAAGGACTGACAGTCCTACCACCCACCGCTTCCCAGTAATAACTGCCCAACTAACATCAGGGTTTTTAATGTGGTAGTTGACATTGACTATTCCCCACTGGTTCAAGGTTTAAGAATCCCCCCCCCTATCCTTAGGAAAATCATGCACTTTTTTTATCATGGTTGCATTGACATAGCTGGTTGGGGTTCATTTTAATTAAAGTGCATATTTACATGATGCCAAAACTGTGATGTGTCATATATCACGATATACCATCGGCAACGATTTTAATCGCCGAAACATAACACAACCAAATCGATGGTGGGGCTTTTACCTATAGCTCCACACCACGATTAATTACAATATATACATTTCATACATTTAATGCAAATGGGGGTCAAAACTGGGGTGTTACATTCCCCTCCCCCTTCAATAGCACTGTCCTTAGTGCTTTACAAAATTTGAACAAAATGCTACATTGGTACCGCCTCAGTGTTCCGTAGAATTGAACAAAAATGGATGTGCTAATCGCATGGCATCCTCCAGCTCCCACGTAGCCTCTTCAGGTCCGTAGTGCTCCCATTGCACCTTTACCTATCCTATGGCTCTGTTCCGGAGCATGGTGACCTTCCTGTCGAGGATGCACATTGGCTCGATTTGGAACTCTCCCTCGGGTTCCACAATATCTTGGTGATAGCTTGGCACAAATTCCAAGCTTCAAGGAACTCTTCTTTGCCTTCACTCTGAGATAACCATGATCCCCAACACTGAACTCCCTGTTCACCCTATGCTTATCTGCATATCTTTTCTATCTGTCATGTGTTGCTTTCAGATTTTGTTTGATCTTTACAACCTCTTGCTCCATTTCCTTGAGCAATTCTGCAACAAGCACAACCCTATTCACTGGATTATCCCAAGTCACTGGTGTCCTACACCTTCTTCCATACAAAGCTTCATTTGGACTCATCCCCAATGATGCATGTTGTCCATTGTTATAAGCAAACTCTACCAAGTGTAAGTAATCTTCCCACTTGGTTGGTTTGTCCATCACATACATGTAAAGCATGTCTTCCGGTACTTGATTAACTCTCTCTGTCTGACCATCAGTCTGAGGATGGTATGCAGTGCTGAAGTTTAGCTTTGTACCCAAATATTCAAACAACCCCTTCCAAAAATTTGAAGTGAACTTGACATCTCTGTCAGAGACTATTGCCTTAGGCAATCCATGCAATTTGAAAATCTCCTTCATGAATATCTTTGCAATGTCATCAGTCTTATGCGTAGACTTAACCGGTATAAAATGTGTTGCCTTTGTCAACCTGTCTACCAAAACCATGATGGAATCATGTTGTCTCCAAGTCATCGGCAATCCAGTAATAAAATCCATGGAAATAACTTCCCATTTCCATTCTAGAACTGGCAAAGGCTGCAACAAACCTGTTGGGTGTTGATGCTCAACCTTTATCTTCTGACATTTCATGCACCTTGAAATGTATTCAGCCATGTCCTTTTTCATTCCTAGCCAAAAGTATTGTTTCCTAGCTGTAGCAATTGTCTTCTGGTATCCTGGGTGACCAGGATACGGAGCTTGATGGATTTCATCCATAACATCTCTCCTCAAATCTGCTACATTTGGAATGTAAATTCTACCTTTATAGGTAAGAAGTCCATCTTCTTCCAATTTGTATCCCTCATACCTCTTCTCAAGACTTTGCTGCTGCAATTTTTCTTTTACCAGCTCATACAATTCATCTCCAGTAGCATGATTAACAATCTGTTGCCTCAAATATGATTGGCAAATACTAAGAGACGCCACATGCATTTCCTGCATCTTCCTGCTGAGTGCATCAACTACCTTATTCTCTTTTCCCTTTATGTGCTTGATTTCAAAATCAAACTCACATAAAAACTCCAGCCATCTCGCTTGCCTAACATTCAGAGTAGGTTGATCAAATAGATACTTCAGACCACAATGGTCTGTCCTTAGTTCAAATCTTCTACCCATCAAGTAATGCCTCGAAATCTTAAGGGCATGTACTATGGCTGCAAGCTCTAGATCATGAGTGGCATAGTTCTTCTCATGATCCTTCAACTTTTTTGACTTGTAACATATCACGTGGTTGTCTTGCATAAGGACTCCTCCAAGCCCTTGTCCGCATGCATCAGTACACACCACAAAATCTTTCTCTGGATCTGCAACTTTCAATACTGGTGTACTTGTGAGAGGATTTTTCAATTGCTGGCAGCTTTCTTCACACCTCGATGTCCATTCAAACTTTATCCCCTTCTTTTGCAAATAAGTGATGGCATGCGCAACCTGGGAGAATCTTTCAATGAATCTCCTGTAGTATCCTACAAGACCCATAAAAGATCTTACATCTGTCACATTTCTTGGAGTAGGCCAATTCATAATCGTTTCAATCTTTTCAAGGTCCACAAATATACCCTCTTCTGAGATAATGTGACCCAAATACTGAATTCTATCTCTGTAGAAGTCACACTTGCTTAGCTTCGCATACAACTGATGCTCCCTATGCAATTGCAATGTCAATCTCAAATTCTCTTCATGCTCTTCCTCATTCTTAGAATAAATAATAATGTCATTAAGGAAAACAAGAACAAACTTGTCCAAATACTTGCTGAAGACACTATTCATAAGGCACATAAATGTAGTGGGTGCATTTGTGAGACCAAATGGTACCACCACAAACTCATAATGTCCATACCTTGTTCTGAAGGTTGTCTTATGAATGTCTTCATCCTTGATTCTCACCTGATGGTAACCAGACCTCAAGTCAATCTTAGAAAATACCTTGCCTCCTCTCATTTGATAAAAGATGTCATTAATCCTAGGCAAAGGATATTTATTCTTCACAGTGACTTTGTTCAGCTGTCTGTAATCAATACACAACCTGAGTGTACCATCTTTCTTCTTTACAAATATAACTGGTGCTCCCTAAGGAGACACACTCGGATTGATATACTTATTTTCCAACAACTCTTGCAGTTGCATCTTCAACTCTAGCATCTCTGGCGTACTCATCCTGTAGGGTGTCTTAGACACTGGTGCTGCTCCTGGCACAAGTTCAATCATGAAATCAAAGTCCCTCTTTGGAGGAAGCCCTAGAATCTCATCAGGAAACACATCCTTGAATTCCTGTAACACCTGATAGTCCTTCAGCCTAGGAGTTTCATCCTCCGATGCCTCCAAAATATGAGCTGCATACAACTGGCAACCTTTCCTACAGAACTTCTTCAACTGCATTGCTGAAACCTGCCTTACTGAAATCACCTTTGGAATACCCTTCACAACTATTGGGTTCCCTTCTTCATCCTTGCATTCGAAAGTCTTGTTATAATAGTCAAGCTTCACCCTGTGAGCTTCTAACCAATCCATTCCAATGAGAACATCATAGGAACCAAGTGGTAGAACATTCAGATCTACACAAGTGACCAATCCATTCATAGCCAATGGACATTTCTCTACCACTTCACTAACCTTTCTCTTAGTTCCAGTGGTTAGCTGAACTAACCAAGATTTTCTATGCTTTACTTTCTTAAAAGCACAATTCTCCACTACTCTAGGGGTAATGTAACTGTGAGTAGAACCAGGGTCAATCAGAATAGAAACAGATTGCTCAACAATCTTACCTGCAACTTCAAACACAGTTGACTGGTGATCTACCTGGCGGTCCTCCAGTGCTGCATAAATCCTAGGGACTACCCTTACTACTCGACCCACTGTTTCGGCTTCTTGAATGTTGTAGGCTGGCCTTGCACTCTCATTATCGAGTGGACAATTTTTGTGCATGTGGGGTCCTCCACATTTCCAACATTGAAGTGGTCCTCTATTCTGTTGTGGATCCTTAGGATTTTCTCCTATCACTCCAACTGGCTTACTCACAGCTTGGGATGGTTGCTTCTGTAGGTTTCTAAAGTTAGAAGGTTTGAAACCTTTCTTTCTTTGGTCGAACTTCTCATTCTTCTTGTCCTTCCATGCCTTATGGTGATCAGGTTTACCTTTTATTTGCTCATAGCAATACTTATCCTTCCTTATTGCTTCTTCAAGAGTTTTAGGTTCATAAAACTCAATTATGTCTTTGTAAGACTGAGGTAGTCCACTCAGAAAATGTTGGACCTTCACCTTCTCATCTTTGATGAACCTGACATACCTCAACAATTCCAAGAAATTATTTGCATATTCTTCCATGGTCTGTTGTCCCAATCTTAGCTCACGGAACTCCTTAATCTTGTCATCATAATACCTGTCAGAGAGGTATTTCTGCTTGAAATACTTCTTGAACTGTTTCAACTTAAGTCTCCTTTCACTGATCCTCTTTACTTGCTTGAAGTGTTCCCACCAAATGGATGCTCTTCCATTCAGATTGAATATGGCAACTCTTGCCTTCATGTTTCCCGAATAATCCTGAACTTGGAAGTACTTCTTTACCCCAAGAAGCCAAGCTTCAGCCTCTTGTCCAGTCTTTACCTCATCGTCAAATGTAGGAGGTTTAGCCTTGTTAAATTCATCCAGAGAGCAGTCTCTATGGTGTCTCCTTCTCTTTCCTTTACGAGAAGGAGAGCTTGAATCCCTGCTGGATTCTTTGGAATCAGATGATCCACTGGAAGTACTTCTTCTTCTCCTAGTACTGCTCTTACTGCCTTCTGGTTTTGTTGTGCCCTGTCTAGAGTCTATCTTTCTTTGAATCTCCTTCCATTAGACTCTATGTCATCATTTCCATTACGGACATTTTCTCCCATGGCATCTCGTGCATGCTCGTAGGAATCTCGAGCATCATATCCGTCATGGGTTCTCATGGCTGAACCACAACCTACTTATCAAACCGCACTACCTGGAATATTGCCCTTGAAGGTGGTTATGATTCTGCAAATGTGTTAGTAACACAACTGTTAGTTGTATATCATTTATACAAATCAGAATTACTTACCTTCTCTTGGAAAAAAAAATCATACAATGACAACTTTTCCCCAAACACATAATTTTCTTCCTCAAAGACGACTGTCTCAGGGGGACGACGTGGGTCAAGGGGGCTTTCCCCCTTGTGGATTCCCTTTGCCACTGTAGGGCAGGTCGATTGTTGCCACTTTTCTCCTTTTCAGCCCTGAAAATCCACTGAAAAACTGCTGAAAATCCCACTGAAAACTGCTGAAATCCCCTGAGAAATCCCACTTGAAAACTTCAAAATTCTCTTTTGTCAAATCAGATCTCTTCCCAAATAGCCATCCGATGTATCATCTCCTTAGTTGACTACGCTTCCAACACCTCGGCGTTCTGAACTTCATCTTTCACCCGACGCTCATCGGTGGTCCAATCAACTAAATTTTTCCGACGTTTCGGGCCGGTCTTCCTCTGGCTTGCGACGTATCGACAGACCGATCCTCTAACTTTCTTCGACGTGTCGGCGGGCTAATCATCTAAATTTTTTCAATGTTTTTCTATACTTAGAAAAATTTTCGAAAAATTTCCTTTTATCTTCCGCCGCCGCATTGGCTCTCTCATCCTCTTCTTTTCGCCGCCATTACGGTGCCTTCTTTCCTTTCCAGCCGCTTCCTTGGCTCCAACTTCAACTTCCTGTCGATGTATCGATGCTCTTTACTCTTCCTCCTTCGACGACATCGGGGGTCCCTCCATCTAAATGAGCCAACGTTTCGGCGGTCTTCAACTGATCTGAGCCGACGTTTCGGCGGTCTTCAATTGAAGACTTCCGATTATCTCAACACTTAGAAAAATTTTGAATTTTCACCCATGTTGGCTCAATCATTTACTGTTTACCACCGCCATTGCGGCTCAAACCTGCCAACCTGACCGATGTATCGACGCCTTCCCATCTTTCTTTCACCGCAGGGGTCTGTATCGAAGGGTCTTCCGATGATCCGATGGTCTTTGACACTTAGAAAAATTTTCAAAAATTCTTTTCGACTATCCCTCATTGGGTGTACTTCCGCCTAGGCTATCTGATGCATCGGAGGAACTTTCGGCTAAGTCCTCTGACGTATCAGGTGGGCTTCAGCCTAAGCCGTCCGATGTTTTTCACACAGAAAAATTTTGTGGAATTTTTCCTGTCATTCACAAATTTCTCATTTCTCTTCTGTTGGGCAGAGGGAAACCTGCCTCTGTCACTGATTCTCACGGCCCATGGAGGCCCACGGTGCAACCTGGCTCTGATACCAGTCTGTAATGTCCTCGAGCCTCCGACCGACGAACTGGACGCTACCATGCCATTAGCCAACCAGGAAACTAGCCCCATGAACATGTACATAGATATAAACTTAAGTAAAATGCTTGGAAGTAAAAACATGCAGAGATGCATAATTGTTTAACATACATCGAAAAGCAAAACCATACATTCAAGCATTCAACATGTTCATCATAATTCATTAAACATCAGATATGATTGAAGAAGTGAAATAGACAAGAATACTTATCTTATAAAGAACTCGTCCCACAACCAGCTACGTCGCTACAATGTTCCACCCAACCATAGGCCAGCTTGCTCCTTGATCTCTCAGCAACGCTGCCACCCTCGAGCTGGGCATGATTCCCCAAGGAATAAGGAACAAGCAGGCTTACACATAGCCAAGGATACACAAATCAGCCAATCCAACACAGTTGGTTTTATCAAGCCATCAAGGAGCTGGGAAAAGCTGAATGCTAAGTTGGTGAGCTCATTGAAGAGATAAGGATACCCACACCAGAACTAGCCTGAATTCTAGGACACCCACACACACCCAACACAAGGAAATCAGTCCCTTCTCTGCTACACAGTCCCTCAGGCCCTGACCTCCCTTCCAGTTCTATTCAGGGGTTGTGGAGAAGAAATCCAACCCTCTAGCTCTGTCTATGCGGCTCCCAAACACACCAGGTTTATCAAGCATACTCCAACCTTCATTCCCACTCCAACACAGTCCGAAGACCAACCACTGCATACACGCAACAAAACCAAGCAATTCACAGCTCTTTGAGAAACAAAAGAAAACAGGATGGCAACCAAAAATGGTGAATGCAGCTCAGGCCAAACAAAGCGATTCAGAGTTGTTCTTGGCCCTAGCGTGGCCAAAACAACTCAGCAGCAACCTGAAACGTAATTGCCCCCATAGCAAACCAAAACCGTGGATTAAAGAAACAACAACCAAATTCGTGGATGAACCAACAGTAGCCACAACGTGAATGAATCTATAGCAAAACCTCAATTCATGGGGAGAGCAATAGCAAACCCAAGTCGTGAATCGCTCCTTCACAGGAAAAATTGTGGGTGACAGTAAACGGTTTCTCCAGCTCTCTACGTGAGGAAAATGATGAAGAAAATCTTGTGCATGAGGATGATCAAGAATGGAGTAATGGGTAGTGGTTTCCTTGCCCATGTGAAGATGGAGAGTCTGCTAGTGGAGTGGGTGTGTGGGCAAGGACTGATAGTCCTGCCACCCACCACTTCCCAGCAATAACTGCCCAACTAACATCAGGGTTTTTAATGTGGTAGTTGACACTTGGTTGTTCCCCACTGGTTTTAGGTTTAAGAATCCCCCCCTTATCCTTAGGAGAATCATGCCCTTTTTATCATGGTTGCATTGACATAGCTGGTTGGGGTTCATTTTAATTAAAGTGCATATTTACATGATGCCAAAACTGCGATGTGCCGTATATCATGATATACCATCAGCAACGATTTTAATCGCCTAAACATAAGACAACCAAATCATTGGTGGGGCTTTTTCCTTTAGCTCCACACCACAATTAATTACAATATATACATCACATACATTTAATGCAAACGGGGTCAAAACTGAGGTGTTACAATAATCGACTCTCTGTTTCTAAGAGAAACCATGAACTTTTCTTTATACTTTTGTAGTATGCTTGATTTCGTAAATCTACTTGAAGGTTACTTCTGAATAGTCATCACTTGTTCTTTGAAACAAGTCTCATCGTCCTTCTCTTGTAGGTCATAGCACACAATATTTCCTACAAGTATAATTTAGTCATTTTATTAGCAACATTTCATAATTATCAAAACATATTGACATTTCAATGACAATGCCTAAGTCACACAATTATGTAATCATCTTAGCCAATGCTTCAACATAACACCCATCCATATCATGTATACACACGATAACTTTTTAGATTCCTTCCATCTCTACTAGAACATAATATTAAGAGCGTGCATTGCTCTCAACATGTCAACAAAGAGGCTTTGTTCTAGATACACAACAATGGCACATGGAATGTTGTTGTGGAACACTATGGGCTACTTACCCATCACATGCATATTAGTAGTATATGTTCATCAATGCATTTACTATAACTTGCATAACACACTTCCCAATTCTATGATTCTAGGAACACAAATATGCATACAATGCACTTAGAGATTTAAGAAATCATTCAAATGACAATTCAAATACTTATATTTGCTTGTTTGGTTGACTCCCTTCTGCTTCCTTGCAAGTTCTAAGGTTTGATATTCTTCTTCATCGGGTTTGTTGAAACTTCAACCTTGGTCTTCATATCTTCTGGATGCACTAAATCCTCTTGTATTTATCTTCTTGGTGTTCTTTCAAAGTGCACATGATCATGTTCAGACAAATTCTTCATATTTCATCTTCATAGGTTTATTGAAATCCAACTTGTAGAAGGATTCTTGTATTGATAATCATCATCGAGCATCACCTTATGAGGTGAATCCTTTTGAATCAAACTTGTGAGAGAATCCTTGTAACCACTCATTACAAATACATATTCCTCACTTGAATCATCTTCCCTTGCTTTCTTTTGAACATGTACATCCTATTCTGCAACATGAACATGATGTCTTTTATTCCTTCCTTTTCTAACTTGATCTTTTGCTTGAGGATACTATCTTGCAATTTGTCCCATCTTCTGGCAGTTGTAGCATTTGATGTTTGAGTAATATCCTTGAGTCCTTTGATACTTCTGAAACTTTGGAGACTTCTTTGAAGGATGAACTTCCTTACTGCTCTTCTCTTTCTTTGTATGAGTTATTAGTACTTGATCTTCATCGTTACCCAACTTCTCTTCTCTTAATACCAATCTAGCTTCTTCTTGTGTGCATTCTTCCCACAACCTGCTAAACTATGTTAGCATTCTTATGGAACATATTCCTTGAATGAATGATTCCCATGATCTTGGGAGACCATTCAAGGTATTCATCACTATTTCAGCTTCTTCAATTGTATCTTTAATGGCTTCGAGTTGTTCCTTGATTTGAGAGACCCTTGTGAAGTGGGATTGGATGGTCTCTAATTTTGCAACTTCCAATTCTTGAGTTGATTTCTCAAGGTCATTTTCGATTGATGTTCCTCCCTTATATAGCTTGGTTAAAGCTTTAAACATTTGCTTTGGAGTCTTGGAAGATGAGACACGAGGGATTAAATGATCCTTGATGGGATATGCAATGATTCCTTTTTCCTTAACCATATTCTTCTTATGCTTTGCCTTAGCTTCATCTCCCTCTAGTTCTACAACCTCCTTTTCAACATACTCTTCCAAGTCATTTTCTTCTAGGATAAGAGACATATTGTACTTCCATGCTCTGAAATTATTAGCCCATTCAAGCTTCTCATCAACCTTGGTGATGTTTGTCATCTTGTTCTAGAAACCCTAGTAGGAGGAGGGTAAAAAATGAAAAATTCTTTAATGGATAATCCAATCCATTGGAAAGATGTGCCTCCTTGAGGCGAGTTGAGCCAAACCTCTTTTCACGCATTTTTGCAGACAAAATAGGCAAAAACTGGAAATCCTGGTTTCCCGATCCGATAAGAACTAGGCCAAAAATAAAATTTATCTCATCTAAATTCTGCGTCCATAGAAATATGCACCCTCTTAGGGAGAGATAGAGATCATTAGGGTCGAACCCAATCAATGGACAAAAGGTCTTAAAACATGCAGCCTTAGGTAAAACTTGAAACTCCACAAAACTGGAATTTTCCTCCACAAAAGATGCACCCTCCTAGGGCGATTTCAATGATGCAAAGGTCGAGATTGATCTATGGATGAAAAGGATAGAAACATGGAGCCCTAATATCCATTAATTGTGGTTGTTACAACTGTCCCAATGAATTCTTTCACAACGACTTTGAAAGCATGTTAGAATTTTGAGTTATAAGCAATTATGTTAAACTTTCATTCATTTACATATCACATCATAATAATTGCATGCATAAGGATCACTCAAAGAAAGACATTCAACAGTAAACACAAGCACACAAAATGTCTCCAATGGGAAACCCTTCAAGGGAAGAAAACCCAACAAAATTCTTCAGTATAGATTCATCAACAAGTACAATATCATAGTGATAACAAGAAGACAAGAAGCTTCTAATAAAACCCAAGAACAAAAGATAGATGTCTTCCAAGTCTTCTACAACCCAAAATAATATTCTTTTTAGCTTGAGCGAACCTATTTCTCAAGTAGGAGCGAACTTGCTTGGTGTTCAAATGAGGAATGCTCACCACTTATTATACTTTTTCTAGCTGAATTTTCACTCATTGAATCAACTTCGTTGGGGCAGTTTTACTCAGTGACTGGGTCAGTTTTACCCGATGACTTCTATGGTGCTGACTTGACTATTTTCACTTTAAGTCTTTTAGGGTTGTTACATGATCAATTACAATATGAATATTTCTTGAAGGAAGTACAACAATAATATCTTCTGAAGTTACATAATCTTCAACAAAACGAAGATGTTGGAAACAAATTAATCCTTTAGGGTTAATGTTACTATTATATATTGTATTTCATATTCAAGTGAAATAAATATAAGCGTCACACTAAAGAGGAACATCCATTTGAAGCAAAAGAGATTCCTTGGAATGTGAATCCAAGGGTCATTCTATATTTATTTACATGTACATATGTGAATGATAAAAATGCATCAATGATTATTCATTCAATGATGTGTCTTTTTCTTGTCTTTGTTTCCCATTGTTCTTGGGCACAACTGCTTGTTGTCCTGCTAAGTTTGTGCCTCAATCATGCCCCTTTGTCTGCTCCCTGGATTACAGTCTCCAACATGTTATCCTCGGCCTGGCATCCTGCAAATTCATCAGAGATTGTATCGTCGTTTCATTCTCCCAAACTATCATTCGATTACCCTCTCTACTAATGCATTCTCCTCCAATCACCTCAAACCCTAAGCCTAATCTTATTATACTATGCGCTCTCCTTAGGTTTATTTCCAATAATTGATTTTGTTTACCACGGATTCCCTTTACAATTGTTTTATCAATTAGCAAGGACTCAGGCTTCAAATGTTTCATGGCATCTTTTCTTAATTCAGGTTTGGAAAACCTCACCTTTACATTTACCTCCACACATGACCTATATCGTCATCTGGGAAGACATTTGCTGGCAGACTTAGGTGATACGTTGAATTTTATCCTTCAACACCTTTCTTGTTTTCTTGTTTCTTGACCAAGGATGGCTTCCAGTTAATCTTGCTTGTCACGATTCAAACCCTAGATGACTCTTAGAATTCCTCTACACAATACTCCCCTCTCTACGGAGTTCCTTGGCACCGACAACAAGAGACTCAACATTAACGCAACATGTCTTCTCTCTGCGGAGTTCTGTGATAATGACAATGAAATCCTAATTTCCATAGAGAATTGAGAGGGTGTGGCTTTATACATCAAACTATGATCGATTTCCACCATCACATGCTACCTCCAATGAGGCCCGCAAATGAAGAACCACACTAGTATCTTATCATGTTCACCAATGAAGAGTTTTTCCTGGTTTGAGTTCATCTATATTTTGAGCCTACAATCTCTGAATAAGTTCAAAGGATGCTTTGTGCACCTCGTTCTACATTTCAGGTTCTTTATGAATATATGAATCCACGGAGGGGATGATATCCATGCTTCTTGCTTTAGCATGCAATGTTTTGACTTATTCACACTCAATCCTTTCAAAAGTAATCACATCATTCCAATCCTTCACCAAGGAATCACACAAATATTCATGGTTTCCCAACCCAATGCATATTGTCATAGGAAGGTTATCGACTATTGTATGTGAAATTTATAGTTTAATTACCCAATAGAGAGTTCCTTTCCATCTATTGAAGTTGGGTGAAGCCAAACAAGAGCCCCATATAATGTTGAAAACCATAGCGAGGATTCTAACAATGCAATGAATCGTTGTATAAATGGCTTGTGAGAGAAGATGTCGACCGTAGCCTCCTCCATTGAACCTCTTGTTGCTACATTCAAAATAAGTAAGGTATTTACGATTGATTCAAATGAGGTAAGCTAATTATCATTCCCTTGCACCCATTTCTTCACTTGAAATTTTAATCTATGGATGTTTTTGATCCATTTCACTTCACTCACGAAGCCTCTTTTTTTTTAATGGAAATGCCTGCCAATCATAGGAAAAACCATAATTTTGGGTGGTGCAACAATATTAAAAGACCTAAAAAATGGCCATGAACATGCAAAGGTATATACTAAATAGAAGCAGTTTCTGTGGATATTTAGAAGCCTTATATCTTAGAATATGGTTTAATTTGTATAATGTTTTGTTTTTTCAGTGCTTAATATTTCCATCAGGGCATGAAATACTCCAGGAAGGTGAAAAAGTTAAAATATTGGATCCATATGACAATACTATTGCTAACATTGGATGAATAATTCATTCACTTTCTACGATCCATGGAGTGGCACTTGGTCCCGAAGATGTAAATGTCAATGTCATCAATTTCACAAGTAACATCCCACTTCCATATGAAGATAACATAGATGGATGTCTCCATTTGAAGGAGAAGGAAAGGAGTTTCATTCAGTGGCCAAATAAGTATTTGGAAGGGGTGGCAGGTGTTGGGGGGATTCTCTTGGATCCCAGAGGACATATTGAACAAACCTTCGCTTGGGGTCTTGGACATAGGACCAACAACGAGGCCGAATGGTTGGCTCTCCTTCAGGGAATGAAATCTCTAGCCAACAAAGACCTCTCCAAGATCGCGATTTTTGGAGACTCTAGACAGGTCATTCTCAAAATGATCAATGGATACACCTCTGGCTCCATAAAATGTCGTTGCCTGCACAACAAAATCATTCCTCTCATGTCTAAGTCTTATGAATTTTTCCACATTCTTTGCACAAACAACTCAGCAGCGGACGCCTTGGCAAACATGGGGTCCTCTCTCCCCCAAGGTCAAATTAGTCTAAATGGCCAAGTCCCTCACCTCATACCAATTCCTTAATGGATCATCGGGATTCATGTTTATACCCTCATTGTAATTTGTACTACTCCATGGAAAACTATGAAGGATCTAATGTTCTCCCTAAAGGCCCCAAAGACTCACACAACCCTTATTATCTCACTCTCATTCACCCTTATCTCTCCATCCCTCATCACTCCACCAACCCTTTTTTATCCATTCTCATTCACCCTTATCACTCCATCCCTCATCACACCACTACCTCGTGTCTTTCACTCCCTGTTGGCATCCACCTTATGGACATTCCCGAAGGGCCTCCAGTCTTTATGAGCTATCTCGCCTCTCTCCATCCTCCCGCTGCATGGCTTCAACACTGCACTCACCATCCCTTGGTCCCTGCAGGATTTAATGCTCACCTTCCACGGGTTAAATGCCTCCTCCTCTCGCATGTTCCAGGTCTTATCGCTCCCTCCACTATGTCTTTTCCTCGAAGCCACCCTCATCCTCATTCCATTCTTGGTCATGGCTCTGTCTGCTATGTGATTTCTCCAGAGTGAATCCTCTTGGATGTCATCGCAGGGGTCAACGAAGGTTGGTTGCAGGGAATCCCATGGGAAACTCTTCCTCTCACTAGGGTTTTCGTGAAGGAAAGACTGGCTCTAGCTGCCTTCACCACTTTTGTATGCACTACCCATTCTAGAACTTCCCTGTGGTTTTCGAATATTGGCTCTGGGCTCAGCCTCTCCATCAACGAACAATCCTTCATAGTTGAAAGCAATTCAATTTTGGGCTGTCACTGCTCAGGGTGGAGAGAAGGTGCATTCAACACTCTATCCTTCCGAAACAATACAGACTGAGACTCCCTTCTGTAGGAACTCAATACCCTCAAGTTGATTCTTTGTGGTCTCTCGATAGAAGATCAGGTTCAAGTGGTTGTCGGTGCTATTCATTCTCTCCACAACAAATTCTCTTGAATTGAAATATCTCCTAGATAAGGCAGAATGTCCCAGGCTAATGAGAATGTTGGGATAGCTGACTTAAAGAAAAACCTTAGGCACCTCTATGAAATGATGGCCATTGGCATTATGGACAACAAGGAAATTGCTCAGGAGGTTAAGAGCATGGGTGAAGTGGTCAGCTACACATCATATCAAATCAGTAACCATGATTCAAGGATTGATGACACTGAAAGTAACCTCAAGGAAATGATGGGCAAGGTGGACAGAATCCAAGAAGACCTCCAGCGCTTGGTAAGAATGAATCAATGCAGCAAGGCCATTGAAACTCCAACAGGAGCAATGCACCACATGGAGGAGGAATCGGTTGTTCAGCCTATGAAGCCTTCAGGCAATCCTTAAATGGTTTCCTAAGTTTTTATGTTTTATTGTCTTTCACTTTGCAGTCAGTTTATAAGGTTATACACTACCCCAGGCATTAGATGTTTTGTAATTAATCTCTATGGAGTTCTTTGGTCATCCCCATGGACCAGTTTTGTTTTCTCCATTTTTGAACTGCAAGAACTCTTAGTTCCCGATCTTTCTCTATAATGAATCGCTGTGCACAACCTGTTTTATATAAACCTTTTTTAGTTTCTGTTAAAAAAAAATAAAAATATGGAAAATTCATTAAACTATATGATTTTTATGTTCTTGTCGCAAAGATTGATGTTCTTGAAGTTCATGTTGTTGAGAATATTGACTAGTACTTGACTCTTTGTCTAGGAGTACCCCTTGTATATGCAATATAATTTTATTGGTTTGCTTATACAAGAGTGTTGAACAATGTTGTGTAACTTCATATCTTATCCTTATTTTATATGCTGGTTTGAAAGTGATTACTTTATTGGCATTATTTGATATATATGTTGTATTGAGGTCACTCAAAGTGTTTCATAGTTGCTTGTGAGGAACCTCTTGCAATAAACAATGAAAATGCACGATATGACAAAAATAACAGAGCACATAAGGGATTTTATTGATTGCAGGTCACTTCAAGGGGGAAACCTCCTTTGAGGAAGCTCAATACAAAATAACTCATGGATGCCTTCATTTGCCTAAACACGTACTTATATACATAGTCTAATCTAAACAACTATTACACCTCATGAATGTGGGATAATATGATACACTAATGGGACGACTTACAAAGCATATGCTTCCAACAAAAATATACTAACAAAATAAAGAGGAGGGTGACACAGGTTCTTAATATCCCCTCCCTCTTAGAAAATCTTTGTCCTCAAAGCCTTAGATGTGGAAATTGCTATTGAATATGAAGCAGTGTTTCCCATGTAGCATCTCCTGGTGTATGACATGCCACTGAATTAAGACCTCTATGATGGATTGAGAGCGAAGCTGGCGAGTGCGCTTATTGAGGATGGCCTCCAGATCCATAATGATGGATCCTTCATTATCCAGTTCCAGTAAAGTAGTTAGTGCTCTGATGTTGGTGCCAATCACTTTCTTAAGACAAGAGACATCAAATATTGGGTGAATTCAAGAAGAAGGAGGAAGTTCCAATTTACAAGCAACATACCCAATCTTCTGAAGAACCTTATATGGCCCATAGAAATTTGGAGCTACTATTTTGACACCCTTTGAGTTTCAAGGAGGATTGCTTGTAAGGATGGAGATGAAGAAAAACAATATCACTGACTTAAAAAGTGCGCTCAGAATGGTGTTGATCCACCTATTGTTTCATGTGGTTTCTTGCCATGTAAAGATTTTCCTGCAGAATGTGAAGAATCTGATCTCAGTTTTGGAGAACCGTGTCAATTGCCTGAATTGGTGAACTTTTGGGAGTGTATGGAAGGAGCACTGGCAATGCCTGACCATAAACTACTTCATATGGAGTCATTTCAGATGCAGTATGGTAGGAAGTATTGTACCATCATTCAACGAGAGGGAGCCACTTTTCCCATTGATGTTGTTGTTCAGAGGTGAATCAATGAAGATAAGTTTCCAAACATTTGTTGATGACTTCAGTCTGACCATTTGTTTGTGGGTGATATCCTAAACTCATATTCAGTTTGGTGCTAGTGAAGAGAAATAGTTTTTTCCAAAAATGACTTGTGAAAGTTGCATCGCGATCTGAGATAATGGCAAAAGGGATTCCATGAAGACAGAATATATGGTCCATGAAAATTTGTTCGAGTAAGGAGGTGGTATATGGACGGATGAGAGCACAAAAATGACTATATTTGGAGAGTCATTTAACCACAACCAAGATTACGGTCTTCACTCCAGATTTAGGGAGCCCTTCAATGAAATCCATTGAAATATCTATCAAAATCCTTGTAGGGATGGGAAAGGGTTCGAGCAATCCGGGAAGGAGTGTCGTTTCACCCTTGTGGCGCTGGAAGGTATCACATTCAACCACCATATGTTGAATTTCATGTTTCATTCCCTTCCAAAAGAAGTTATGTCGTTCCCTCTCATACGTTTTGAGGAACCCAGGGTGCCCTGTCGATGGAGAAGCATGGAGTTCATAGAAGACATCTTGGTGAAGATCTGTGCTTTGGGGAAGCACTAGATGACCCTTGTATCTCAGAGAAGAACCATCCTAAGAGTAATGTGGTACATCAGAAGGGTTAATGTACAACTGTTGGATGATTTCAGATAATTAAGAGTCATTGTCATAGCCTTGATGAAAATATTGTAAACAATTTGGAATAGGCATAGACATAGTTGAAAGAGAAATATGGTCATTGTAACACCCCGGTTTTGACCCCAGTTGCATTAAGAATGTATATGATGTTTATATTGTATTTAATCATGGTGTGGAGCTAAAGGAAAAATCCCCACCATTGATTTATCATTTTAGGTTCGGTGGTTAAAATCAATGCCGATAGTATTTTGTGCTAGTTGACACATTATAATCTTGGACATCATGTAAATATGCAATTTAATTAAAAACCCACAACCAGCTACGTCAGTGCAACAAATAATGAGACGAGGGCATGATTTCCTAAGGATAAGGGGGTGGGGTGGAATATTTAACCTCTGAGCCAATGGGAAGAAGCCAAGTGTTAAAGGAGAACCCATGAACTTCCAACCACCTTTTCTTGTCTTATTCATCAACCAATTAAATTCTCCAAAAGTTAGTTGGGCAGTTATTGCCTTGGGGATTGGGGAGTCTGGGCAGTTGTCAATTCTGGCAGGGCTGTCAGCCTTGACCACACGCTTTCCCAAGGGGAAGGTTTTTTCCCATTTTCCCTCACGTGGAAGATAGCAACCACATACCACTCACGCATAGGAGATTTTCCTCATGCACTCACACGTAGGCATGCATTTTTCTTCATGCACTCACGTGGCTGAGCTTTCTCACATTTTTGGTTTGCAGTGTGTTTTCACTCACGTGGGCAGTCATTTTCTTCAATTTCCCTAGGATGGGAATTCTTTTTTGGTAATGATCAGTGGCAAGTTTCCTCCCCCACGATTTGGCTGCATTTTCCCATTGTTTTCCAAGCTGGAAATTCGTTTTTGGTAATGCCCAGTGAGTGGGAGAAGAGACCCACGATTTCTTGGGTGTTGTTGAATCAATTTTGGCCATGTTAGGGCCAAAACGTCCCTGGGAATCAAATTGATGTTAGGGGGCTGTTTTCACCCATCTTAGCAATTCGTTTGGTTTCCAAAACTATTTTCCTCAACCCATAATTGTGTGTTATCACTCCATGAAACTCCTCTAGGTTCCAGCTCGAGGATGCTTTGTAACTTAAATGTTTTTAGGGTTTTATAAATGGATAAAGTCAGGTAACCTATAGAACCTCA
>LPNX011146243.1:252896-298343 GCA_001517045.1 Pseudotsuga menziesii | reverse complement strand
ATATATATAAATGGCTAATCATAACAAGGAAGGTACTTATAATTCAAACCATCAATATGCCAATAGGATGACAGCTATCAGACATCAATAAACTTGAATAAACCTAAATAACACATTCAAGCATACGCACATACTAGACAAAAAAATGGAAGCTGAACATATGATGACAAAAGAGCTTAAATTAGGTCATGTGCAATATGAGAAGCTTGACAATAGTAATGGTCTACAAGTCCCCGAAGTCGAAACCTTTCTTCAAAATAAGTCTTAGGCTTTATAGCCTTTACAAAAATATTTAGATGCTGAAAAATTGGATCTGTTTTACTAAAAATAGATAAAATTAATGTTTTTTGCAAAATTAGGTCAAAAAACCCTAATTTAACTACTAGTCTATCTAACTGTAGAACTCATTCACTGTTTGAACCTTCTGATAACTAAAGTGAGTACTGTGAATAACTGCCACTGGTCCTCTATTGGATAAATCACTGTTTTCCTTAGATAGTTTAGTGTTGGCGACCCTTTCTTCCTTTAAGTCACTGCAAAACTGAAGCATACCTCCCCTGATGTTGTTCTTCAGCACCCTTCATCTTTATACTTCGTCCCTGAGCTATTCATGTTTGCCCAAAACTGGTCCTTCATGCCGAAATTTGATCATGTGCCTCTTTCTACTTTCAGTGGTTAAGAGGCCAAAATATCGAAATTGTTAGCTGTCGAAAGTGCTGCTTTCAGTGGCTAATGAACTGCCTCAGCGTCCACCTAAGCCATCGAAAACCCTATTCTTAAAAAATTATTAAGCCACCTCCAAAATTATTCTTTCAAGTTTGTTTGCTTATCTTTTTATTCAGCAGGCTCTATGTTAGGAATGTTATAAGCAGCTTGGCTTGATTCTAGAGGCTGAAAGCTTACTGTAGCTTCAACTAGGGTTTCCAATGTGAGCTGAGTGCTAGGGTTTGGCTTGGCATCCTTCATCTGCAGCCTCTGAAGCCTAATCATTCTATACATCCTTGTGTTGTACTTCAAGTATATCTTGTATAGTCTTTTTAGAAATATATACCTTTCTCTCATCTTTAGGTAAGAGTTGTGCAACATCTTATTCCTCTTGGTCAAAATGTCGTTATTCCTCTTTATCTCCCTATCCAAAAACTCTAGTTCATGTATCTCATCTAGCAGTTTGTTTACTCTTTGAGACCTAGGTTTGCTTGAGGAGGTCTCTGCTCTTTGTTCATCTTGCTCTCGCCCAGGTGTTGGTGAAGTAAACTCTTCATTTTTCTGTTGTAACCTGCCCTGTCAGGTCAATTTTTGCCCTAAAAATTTGGCCAAACTGCTGAAAACTAGGGCTCAAATATGCATTTGTTTCTCCAAATATGCGATACTTGTGTATAAACTGAAAGAGGTTTTTGTATAATGGGTTTTTTTGAGAAAAAACCTCTCTCAGTTTTTTGAAATTCGTTTTCATTTTCCAGATATCTGTATTTCAAAAACACGAGTAAAACAGGGAAATTCTGAGATCCAAAAATTAGGGCTCAGAAATGGATTCGATTCTCCCAATATGAAATATCTGTAGGAAAACAGAGAGATTTTATTGTTCTTTGACATGTTAGGAACAAAAACCTTTGATAGTTTTGCAAAATGATTCTCCAGTCGCTTAGAATCACCGTTTTAAAATGATGTCTTTTAAGAGCAAACCGCCTATTTCGGTGGCTTAGAGTGCCTTGAAATTTCGGTCTTAGCTATCGAAAGTCTACTTTTGGTAGCTTAGAGACTGCTTTGAAACCACGCTTAGCCACAAAAAACTTGTACTTTGATTTTTTTGAGCGGGTCCTCCTCCCTGCGCCTTTTAGGTGGTTAAGAGTATTTAGGGTTTTGTTTGCTAGCTACTGAAAGCTGCGCTTTCGGTAGCTAATGAACCACCAAAACGTTCTCCCAAGCCACCGAAACGTTCTTTCTTCCACAATGTATCTCATTCGCTTTCGGTGGTCAACATCCTCTGGAAAACCCTCGTTTAGCTGCCGAAACCAAAGCTTTTCGGTCGCTAATGAGCTGTTGGCAAGCTCCCCTAAGCCACCGAAAGTCCTTTTACCAGAATTTTAACAAATAACGTAATGAGCGAGCTTTCGGTGGATAATCATGGTTTTGCGTTAAAATGTTAGCTGCCGGAAGCTAGGCTTTTCAGTGGCTAATGAGCTCTTGAAAATCTCGCCTAAGCCACCGAAATCTAAAACTTTAAAATTTATCAAATAACAGAACATCAGATATCCCAACTTTTTTAGTCACCCCAATGTCTTTCATAATATGACTTGAAATATTCATGCTATCAAAAAATAAATTGCATGAGTGAACTTATTTTTTTTGGGAGATAACATTGTGTATCTTGCGGTGTATGCATCTGTGCTTTGGTCTGAACTGAATTGGGAGTGGAAATGGGGTCTGACTAGCTTGATAAACCTAGTGTGTGAAAGAACCTCACAGACAGATCTAAGGGGTTGGTTTTCTTCTTTGCACACCTTGAATAGCACTGGAAGGGAAGGCATAGCCCGAGGGACTATGTAGCAGAGAAGGGGGTGCTTCCTTGTGTTGGGTGTGTAGATCTTCTAGAAGCCAGGCTAGATCTGGTGTAGGTGTCCATATCTTTGTGGTTGAGCTCACTAGCTTAGCAGTCAGCCTTTCCATCTCCTTTGCATCCTGATAAACCCAATTGTGTTGGATTGGATGAATTTTGTGGTATCTTTGGCTATGTGTGAGCCTGTTAGTGTTCCTTATCCTTGTGGGAATCATGCCCAGCTCGGGGGTGGTAGTGCTGATGAGAGATTGATGAGCACACTAGCCTATGGTTGGGTGGAACGTTGCAGCGACATAGCTGGTTGAGGGACGAGCTTCGCTTCCATGATAAGTATTCTTGTGTTTAAATCTCGGTATTTACATTTGATAATGAATTACAATGAACATGTGAATGAATGGAATGGATTTGCTTCCACTGTGTGTTAAATATTTATTCATCTATGCATGTTATTACTTCAATGCATTTCATTTTATGTTTATGGGGCTAGTTTTCCCGGATTGTTAGCGGTAAGGTCGCTTCCTCTCCATTGGGATGAGGGGTGGGGACGTGACAATCATCAAATGTGCAGGAAAAAGCATCTGCCACAATATTGTCCTTACCCATCTTGTATGTGATCTCATAGTCATAACCCATGTGTTTGCTAACCCATTTTTGTTGTGTTAGGGATGAGACCCATTGTTCCAAGAAATATTTTAGACTCTTGTGATCAGTCTTAATGCATAAATGAATCCCTAAGAGGTATGGCTGCCACTTTTGTATTGCAAAATAGGCATCATTTCCTTCTCATATGTAGAGGTGGATAAATTCTTACCAGAAAGAGATTTTTCTAGTGAATGCAATGGGATGTTCATATTAAAGGAAAACAACACCAAGCCCATTGTCGCAAGCATCACTCTCAATAATGAAGGGCTTGGAAAAACTGGGCTTATCTAGAACATGTGTGGTACACATAGCTTGTTTTAGTTTGTCAAATGCTCACTCATCAACATGTGTCCATGTTAAAGCATCCTTTTTCAATAGAGTTGTTCATGGAGCTGGGTGAAATCATGAATCTGGGTGTCTATTTTGTTTTTTGGGGGGGGGAGGTTATGAGAAAAGCAGTGTTGTTTTTGCAAGTTTGTCAACTTCGAGCAAAGAAAAATTAGATTTGTATTTAGAATTTCATTTTGTAGTAAAAACAAAAGTTGTAGAGAATTGTGTTAGCTTTCTATCCGTTACTTTTTAGATTTTTTTTATTGGCATTTGATATGTCATTTATGCAAGTGTTTGATAGTATGTTATTAATTAATGAAATTATGATAAATAGTCATGTTTTTTGACACCAGTTTATTCATTATTCAACTATTCTTCATTAAAAACAAAATATGTTATGATGATCTAGACAGATTGTACTAAAGGTTGTCTATAAGTTTGTATCCAACAGCCGCATGCAATAATTATTATAATTTTTTGAAGTGGACCAATACGAAAAACTAGCATAAAACTGACATGTTTAGGTTGACACAACATCTTCCCTAATTTCCAATTCAAAAAAAAAGTACCCTTTTGAAGACAAGGCATCAATGTTGAGGACCATGATTTTTCCAATTTTTTTCATCGTGTCTTTAAGAAGTTATTGAATTTTCATTTCAATGAATTCTATTAAATTTTGAAGCATTCCAGACACCTTCTAAGAAATATAATAAATAAAATTAGTGGATCACACTAATTTGAACAAAATTCGTATCTATAGAAAGTAGACTGAATTATGCAACTAATGGTATTATTTGTGAAGAGAAATTGTAAGAATTTGATATGATCTGATCTCTCCGAATTTGGAAGAAGAGTCAGATATGGGATGGAATTCCATTTTTGAAATATTACAGGTTTTCGGCCGAAAGTTAGATTTAACGGACGGAAAACAGTTCGGACGAACTAATAGTTCGGCCGAAAATCTTTATTGAATTTTTTCCGCTGGCCGGAAAAAAAAACTTGAAACGTTTTTTCCAAACACCATTTCTTTACATGAACTTGAAACGTTTTTATGTTTTTCCGAAACACCATTTCAATTCTTTATTTATATGAATGAAGGCTCAACATATTTGATCAACATTTTACACAGTTATAGAAGAAGGAAGGATCCCTTTTCTGGTAAGTATTCTTAAAACTTATCTTTTAAGGTGAAGGCTATTTTTATTTGATACCAAACATTATTTTGAAAATTTGTTGTCTTTTTTTCTTTACGAAATTGTTGCAGCTGCAACTTTTTCCCAAATTTCTAAAATTTTGGCCCCCCTTTGTTGATTTTGTTGAAGGCCATTTGTTCCTACTCTACTACGTGTGGATTATTTGAGGCCAGTTTTCTTGTTTTTCGGGATTGCGCTCGGGTTTGTGCATGTTATGGGCTACAAGGCTCAGCCGGTTGTTACGATGTTTTATCTTTGAGGTTGAAATTGGTTGTTCGGTTGCCTCTCTTTCGAAGGATAGTTAAGCGTGGTGCCAATAATTAACATCTTTTGCTAAACCCAGGTTTTGTTTTGAAAAAAGACCTTGCTTTACGTTTTTCGGAAAGAGCTTTGATTGTGATCGGAGGCTGCAGGATGATTGAGTTCCGCCATTGCGGCTCCATAATAGGCTAACTGCCCGTCGAACTTTTGTCTTTTCGTCGATGCCTTGTTCTTTGTTTTTCTGATGTTGACTGGTCCGCGGGTTTTTCTTGACCTTTGAACTTCTGTCGTTGCGGCTTTGTAGCTCACTAGCTATCCGATGCCTACAGAGGATCCGACCCTTGATGTTTTATTGCGCCATTTTTAGTTTGTGTTTCGAATACCCTAGAGTGTAGGTTGCCCACTGTTGCGGCCGTGTAACCCACTAATGGGCCGACGTCAAGTGTTTCGATTCGCCAATGGAGGTTTTTATATGCCCTTTTCTTAATCGTTCCCGCCGTTGGTTATGAGGTCGTCTTTTTTCGTAAGAGACCTGTGTGCCTTGTTTAGGTTGAAATTCGCACATAAGGACCGAGCTCTAGTTTTTTCCTCTTTAGTACCCATTTTTAATATCATGGTTTATGTTTATTAAAGATAAACATATTAAATGATGAATTCTCGTTTGTTTGCAGACAGACATGGCAGTTTCTCGGATCCTGTTGAAGATTATTGCGGCAAAGAAGGTGCAATTGGAGGACAAAGTATGTTAAAGCATGAGGCAGCATAATCGTTGCTCTAAGAAGAAAATTATGAGGGTCTGAAAGGAGACCGAGGAATGGTCGAGCATAATCATTAGAGAGAAAAGGCTCATGCTTAGGCATTCCGTCAGTTACCTAGCTTTTCCCGTTTTTTATAAAATCTTTATCTAAAATGTAATGTTTGGATGAATCATGAGCATTCATAAAGTGACAAAACAGTGAGAGGGAACGATTGGGGAGTCGAAAGGTTCCCCCCTTTGGTATAAGTATGGGAGAGTGAGACAGAAAGGGGGATTTTTCCTGAAGAAACTTGTGAACTACTTGTTGTAAGAGGAACTACTTCGTTTTGCAATAATAAATTACAAATTTTTTGCCTGTTGGAGAAAGTGCTATGTGGAATGTTCAAATGTGATGAAATGAACAATGTTGAAGGGGAACTATTTCATTTTCAGCTATGTTTAATTAACCGTGAGATCGTTCTAACTTTCTGAACCTATGTTCTTACATGAATGTTCTCTGGTTTATTCTGTGATAATTTCCACTATGAGTAATGAATGTTTTAATAGTTGACGAGCTATCTTGTCGTGTATATCTTTATTCATGTTTATGTGTTTTGATTCTAAGAACAACTATCTATGATTTATCTTAACATATGAACAATATTACATTACTCATTAATTGATAGTCTTTCGCCCTAGGGACAACTTAGTCAGTGTTTTTTTTTTTTTAGCTGTGTGTGATTTAGATGCAAGAGAGTCTAAGACGAGAGGTAAGAACCTGTGAATCACATTGTGACCACTCCTTGCATTCTTCATCAATCTGCATCTTAGATAGGCACTTACATATCATACTTAAATTCAAAATACAAAAATATACACGGTGGACTGGGCCACAACCGGTAAAACCCTTTATTTTTGTTACTTGACCTACGGTAGCCGGACCGCAAACCGGATGGATTCCCTACACCAAACGGTCACGGGCTAGTTGGGAACATTGACTAGGGAGAATCCCTTGCTATTGTTTCCTGTGAATTTACAGGAGTCAACAACTTTTGGTGCTAGAAGGAGGGACACCAGTGCATGGCTGGCCGGGGAAATCCTTTTGCTCGAAATAACTCCACCAGTGATAGTTTTGAAAGTAGTTTATTTCTTGATCCAAATACTGAAGAGAATAAAGAACATTTGTTTGATGTGGATAACCAAGTAGTTAATGATATGAGAAGACACACACGGGATTATGTAAAGAGTATTGGAGGATTACCCACTATCCCTGATTTACCCTGAAGAGAGTACAAGAAGAAATATCGTCCCATCTTGGAGGATTCAGTGTTGGTTAGAGAGTTGGAAGAGTTAGTAGAAGTAGAGTTACAGGAAGTTGTTCAGCCTTTGAATCAAGTGGGCCCAAACACACCTTACTATTCTCCTGCGCGTATTCTTGTTCCTTCACCTCATCACTCTCCACCCAGACTCATGGCAGGTGTAAATGAAAATCAACCACTTAACCCACCAAATCCACCACCGGCTTAGAAAGCCAGATCAGCTTTGAACTTAACACCTCCGTTGCATGACTTACCTCAAGCTTTTGAAAAGATGCTGCCCAAGTTTGATCCAAATGAGAAGATATTAGTAGATGACCATTTACAAAGTTTATATTTGGCAATAGAAGGATTGAGGGATGGGGAACATGAGGATGTAGTTTGTAGACTTTTTCCGCATACCCTTAAAGGAGCAGTAGCATCATGGTATTTTGGTTTGCCTGCAAACTCTATCCCAAACTGGGATACCTTTGAAAGGATTTTCAGGAGTAAATATGTAGCCCAAAAAACTCATGCGACTCTCATGAAAGGACTGTGCACCTTAAAGAAAGAAAGAAAAGAGAAGGTGCATAGTTTTACCCAAAGATTTGCAGCTTATCTTAAGAATTTTTTTGAAGCTGACAAACCCTCAGATAAAGTTTTGATTGAGTATTATACTTCAGCTCTAGGGCCTGTTTTGGCCATGTTTGCCAAAATGGAAGCCAAACCTACTCTAGCAGAGACTTATGAAGAAGCGGAAAGAGTTGAGGCTGAAAAAGAAAGTATCGAAGACTATCTTGAACAGTCGGGAGAGAAAAATGTTGGAAGGAAAGCTTTGTTATTTACTAAGCCTAAAGAGGAGCAATCACCGGATTTCGAAGGAATGGCAAAGATGATGCAGAAGTGTAGAGGGGGCTAATTACCTCCTAAATGTCATCATGTAATTATAGTTTAAAAGATAAATAAATATTAATAAATAGGTAGTTGGAGCGGGTACAACCGCTCCAACCTACCTCATAATGTATAAATAATTATCAAAGATAATGCAAAGATGGATTGGACGTCCTTTCCCACATTTCTTTGTCTTTGATCGCTGTGTATGAATCTAATGTATGCTTGAATAATGTTGAAACCCTAGACTTCAACAAGAAGCTCTCTAACAGAATAATAGACTTGGAAAAGGAAAAGGAAACCTAGAAGTTTTATAAACCTTATTACAAGAAAAGGGAATATAACAATCAAACCCAACCCCCTCTGCATGGCCCTGCATCGATGAATCTAACGGAGGTGGGGATGGATAACTTTTGCACTTTTCACCAACAACCCCATTCTGAAAAGAATTGTCCTCAATGGATAAATTCAATGACGTTGGTAATGAACCAGCTTTTGGATTCCAAGTTAACTGAGGATAATGATGAAGAAGGGAAAGACAACCATAAATCAACAGAAAAACATGAGGACGAGGCCATGGTTTTATGGGATTGTGTATAGTTGTTTGATATCAAGGAAGAAAAGGACCTGAGACATGAGTATACCTTGGAAACAAATGTAACAACGAGAAGCCAGGGGTTGATTAAGGAAAACAGTCTTATGCTTCCAAAGATTAAGAAGCTTCAAAAGAATGTTAAGAAATTTCAAAAAAATACCTCAGCTAATGAAATTCCAGAATTTACCACCACCAGTCAAAATCCAAGACAAATCAATGGGCCTACTAAACCCATTGAAGAGAAAATAAATAATGTTAAAACTCATCTCACAGAACATAAGATGGATTATGACATCGTGGAGGATATCAAAAGGGTAAGAGCAAATATCTCGTTATTTGAGATGTGCAATGTGCCGCAACAAAAAGAAAAGTGATTGAAAGCACTTGAAATGTCAGAGGAGAAACTCCCCACTGAAAATCAGCCCCAAGAAGAAGAAATTGGTGAAGCGAGTGTGGGAGGTAAACCTAAATGCAAGACCCCTCCTTTTCTCCTCACTTTTGAAATTTTCAACCACAATGTGCACAATTGTCTAGTAGACTCAGGGGCTTCAGTCAATGTTATGCTGCTGTCAGTCTGCAAAAAGATAAATGGGAAACCTAAACCATCTACCTGGAGGGTCATTCAGTTGGATAGAATGAATGTGAAGGTAATTGGGGAAATGGAGGATGTTCTCATTCTCTTGTCTTCAAATGATAAGGTATGTCAATTCATTGACATTGTGGTAGCTGACATACCTGAAGCTTATGGACTTGTCTTGAGCAGAGATTGGTCGGCAAAGCTAAGTGGATATTTTGCCTCCGACTGGTCACATATGTGGCTACCTTATAAAGGAATCCCAAATAAAATTAAAGTTTTAAGGGCGCCGCACATGAAACACAATGTTACTTAGTTCGAAGAAAAAAATGAACCAGTGAATTCTGTTTCGGGAAATTACTTTATTGAAATAGAACCGGGAAATTATCAAGCGGAAGAAGCTAGCGATACGTCAGACGCTCAACCTGATATCCTTCGGTTCTCCCAGGCTGATGAAAACGATTGTAAAATAGTAGACTTAACTGTAGATGTAGGTATTGATTCATGCACAGTAGTGGTAAGCGATTTTTGGACGCTTTTCTTTGATGGTTCTAAAACTTTGGAGGGGTCAAGAGCCGGCTGTGTCCTGATTGATCCTAAGAAAAATAAACATTTTCTTTCATGTAGTTTAGAGTTTGAATGCATCAATAACACAGTTGAATATGAAGCACTAGTTGAGGGACTAAGAAAAGCAATTGAATTAAAGGTAGAAAATATGAAAGTGTATGGGGATTCTGAAATAATTGTAAAACAAATTTGAAATCAAATACATTGCATTTCTCCTCATTTAAAAGCTTATCAAAATGAAGTATGGGATTTGCTTAAATATTTTCATGCATTTAACATTGTATCGATTCCTAGACTTAAGAATGCGGCAGCTGACTTGTTGGCCACCTCAGCTGCGAGGCTTGTGCCCTCTAATAATCGGTGCTCTGTTGAATTGCTTTTCAGGCCTTTGGTTCCAGATATGATCACCAATCTATGAGTGTTTGATGATGATCAGCAGATTCTAGAATGCCTGACAAATGACGAGACCTTCAAAGGGGCGATTATTGACGATGAAGAACATCAAGCCGAGCTAAAATTCGATAAATTTATTCCTAAAGGAGTCATGACTTTAGAGCGAATGTTTGATCTAAATGAGAAATTCAGAAGGCCAGTGAATGTGAAGACTCATAGCTCGTCTCTACAGTTAGAGTTGATTAATTTGGGGACTGAAATTGAGCCTAAATATGTGAATTTGGGAAAGTGTTGCTCTCTAGGTGAAAGGAAGAAGTTCATCAGTTTGTTCAAACAATACAATGATGTTTTTGCCTGGACGTATGAATATTTGAAGACATATGACACCAATATTATTCAGCATGTTATCCCCATCAGATCTGTAATCAAACCTTATCAACAGCCTTTAAGGAAAATGCATCGAAAACTAGAACCTTTGATTTAGAATGAAGTAAAGAAGCTGTTGGATGCTAGAATTATCTTCAAGGTTAGACACTCGGAATGGGTTTCAAATTTGGTACCGGTAAGGAAAAAATACGGAGAAATTAGACTATATGTGGATTTCAGAAACTTAAATTGTGCTTCGGATAAAGACAATTATCCTGTCCCACCCATGGAACAGATATTGCAAATGGTTTCGGGTTTTGAATTATTCTCTTTATTACATGGATTTTCAGGCTACAATCAAGTGTTAGTAGCTGAAGAAGATAGACTTAAAACTATATTCAGAACCAGATGGGGAGATTTTGCTTACATAAGGATTCCCTTTGGACTCATAAACGCTGGAGCTACTTTCCAGAGGGCTATGGACATAGTTTTCTGCGGTCTGATTGGCCGCAGTGCTGTAGTATAACTCGATGACATTATGATATTCTCAAAGAAAAGGGAGGAACACACGTTTCATCTAAAACAGATTTTTGAACGCTGCCGAAAATATGGTATCTCACTAAACCCCAAGAAGTGTGTGTTTGTCGTTACCGAGGGTAAGCTCCTGGGTCACATGGTTTCTAAGAAAGGGATCTCCATAGACCCAGAGAGAATCAAAGCTATCGAACAGATTCCCTTACCCCATAATAAAAAGGGCATGCAATCATTTATGGGGACAATAAATTTCATGCGAAGGTTTGTGCCAGATTTCACTCAAATTGTTAAACCTTTGCAGCAAATGGTAAAGCAAAGTGTACAATTCAAGTGGACTGATGTCAAGAAGAATGCGTTTAGTAAAATAAAGACAGTCGTTGCACACACACCTTCTCTCAAAAGTCCATATTTTGAGAAAGATTTTATTTTATACACTTTCGTATCTGACGATTCACTAGCAGCGGTGCTTACCCAAAAGGAAGATGGGGGAGATGAGTTCCCTATATCATTTATGAGCACTGGTTTGCAAGGGGCTGAATTGACTTACCTAGCTGTGGATAGACAAGCTTATGCAGTGTTCAAAGCGGTAAAACAATTCAGACCATATATACTTAAGAACCGGACAAAGGTAATAGTTCCACACCTAGCAGTGAGGTCTCTTTTCGTACAAAAGGAGTTAGGAGAAAGAAGAGGCAACTGGGTAACAGCTCTACAGGAGTATGACCTCGAATTCAAGCCAGCCTCCATAGTTAAAGGGCAAGGATTGTGCAAAACTAATGATTAAAAGTAAAGACAATGAAGAACATGAAGATGAAGCTGAGTTACATTTGATGGATGTATGCCCTCTTTTCACAGCTCCGGACTCCTGGTATCGAGACCTTGTGCATTACTTTCAAGTGGGATTGCTACTGGAACATTGGAATTCTAAGCAAAGAAGAGCACTGCGTCTTAAATCAGCCTCATATCGGATTATTGAAGGAATATTATTCAGAAAGAATTATGATGGAGTTCTTCTTAGATGCTTAGAGAAAGAAGATGCGAAGAATGTCATGATAGATTTACATGATGGGCCGGCTGGAGGACATTTCTCCGGAGATACTACAGCTCATAAAATTCTTAGAGCCAGATACTATTGGCCCACACTATTCAAAGATGCACATGCCCATGTCAGAAAGTGCGACATTTGTTAAAGGTGTGGTGGAAGACAAGTTAAAGCAGCAGGACCATTAAAGCCTGTGATGATAACAAAACCTTTTGAGCAGTGGGGGATGGATATCATTGGGGAAATAAAGCCAAATTCTTCCCTGCAACACAAGTATATTCTGATGGCAATCGATTACTTCACTCGTTGGGTCGAAGCCATTCCGTTGCGTAAAGTGAATGAAGATGCGGTCATGGACTTCTTGCAAGATCATATTATGACAAGGTTTGGAGTTCCAATTTCTCTAGTTTTCGATAACGCTACTTATTTTTCCTCTATTAGATTAACTGCATTTGCTCCTGAAAAAGGAATTAAGTTACATTACTATGCAAATTATTATCCACAAGGAAATGGTTTGGCTGAATCTTTGAACAAGAATCTGATTAGAATCTTAAAAAAGACTGTGATAGAAAACCAGAGAAGTTGGCATTCAGCATTACCAAATGCTCTTTGGGATGATAGGGTCACCCCCAAGACTTCGTTAGGTGTGTCCCCATATACCCTTGTTTATGGAAAAGAGGCCATTCTACCCCCTAATATCATGCTACCCTCTTCCATAATTGCTCAAGAATCCAAAGAATCAGATAATGAAGTCTTGCAGATGAGGATACATAATCTTTTGAAGGTAGAGGAGTCTAGATCTAGGGCCAGAGAATGTTTTAAACAACAACAGGAGGTAGTAAAGAGGTGGTTTGATAAGCACAAATCTAGAACAAAAGAATTTGAGGTGGGAGATTTGCGGCCCCATGAAATAAGGCCCGTTTCTAAAGATTAGATCTTTATCCTCCTTGGATTCAAAGTCGAAGAGGAAGTAACCCCTGCCGACAGAGTATGAAGCCACATTTTTTGAGATTAGTGGCCTCCAATTTCGCTGGATCCAGTTATCAGTTGTCTTTGGCGAGGGCCAAAGCCCCGTGAATTGACCAATCAGAGCTCGGTCTGCCAGAGAGAGGGCGACCCTGATGGTTTCTTCCGGAGGTAGGGCCACTTCTGGCACATCTTCGATTCTTTTGACGAATTTCGGTGGTTCCCCTTTACCAGATCTCAGTGCTTGAGAGGCTATAAGCCGATTGAATGCATCTGAGCGCTCAGTGGGCGGATCTCTATCCCCCTCTAACGCCATCTACCTTCCACACTAGAGAGCCAATCAGCTCATCCTGCTTCCTTGCACAGATCAGCTACGGCCAGATTAGCCCACGCAGACCTGGCAGCTTCCTCCTGAGAGGCCCACTCAGACCTGGCAATTGCCTCGAGTTCAGCTACGGCCTGATGATCCCAGCACGCAGCAGTCTCAAGAATCTGGACGCCCAAGAGATGGCTCGTGATTTCCAAGGAGAGATCAGCGCTCCCAATCGCAGCCCCCAACGGTTGCCAATGAGATCGCCAAAAAAAGCAGTCGAGAAGAGTCAAAATTTACTCCCAATATTTCAAGCGCACCGATATGTTACATAACACAACACCAACATTACCAAATATTACTAGCTAAATATTACCAAATATTTAGGCACAAACTTACTAAATATTGAACATTACTAGAGCATTAAATATTGAACATTACTAATGATTAAATCCTACAAGCTTGACACCTATTCTTTTTTCTACTAGCCACATTTTATTGATCTTATAAACAAAACCATTATTTCATAAATCTAGTGAGCATCACTTAATATTTCCATAGATTAGGTAGAAGTACCTTCCCTTTTCTACAGGAAAAGGTTTACTTCTCTTTCTCCAATGTTGCCATGCAAAAGTTCCTCCCATTTACTGAACAAACAAAGGAAAGGAATGGCCAAAATTGCAGAGGTTAGCTTTAGAATTCAATCCAAATATGCCAATGTAACTAAACATTTTTCTCAACAAAATATATTTGGCCCATCAAGAAAACACAAATTTAGAGCATTTTAAACACAAATGGTTGAATTTTTACTTTATTTATCATCTTCCATACATCCATTGTATCTAAACAGTCACAATTAAATATTAAATTTTCCAATTTTAAATCCATCCCGTCCAAAATACCATAATACATTAAAGACCATTTTCTTGTTTATGATAGTTAATTATTTGATCAACGCTAAATATACCCTCTTAGTATTCTTGGTCAACATTTACTTTAAGATTACAAACTTTGAGCACCTTCCTGAACATGAGCATGAATATCCATGAATCTAATATATCGTGTTGTATCAAAGGTCCAAAATTAGGTTGTAATGACAATTGCCCACCCAATAATGTCACTAAGCTCCTTAAAGTCTTTGAAAATTTCATGCAAAACAAAAATGTACACTTAGAACTTAGATTTATGGGACATTAAAATTGTTTGTTCATTAAAACTTGAAGTTGATCTAAACTTCATAAAATTAGATTTTTCAGCAAGACCCTCCAAATGTGGGACAAATCCTTAGAATGTTGACTGCTATCTCAAACATACCCATGAAAACAACCTTCGAGAAAATTCACCATGAGATGAGGACAATAGAGGGTGAAAGAAACCATCCAAAGGAAGAATTTCCCTCCAAGTATGGTCTACAACATTGTCAAAGTGGGATGTCTCAACCCAAAAGGATCCAAAACCTGCAAAATGACCTCCAAAAGGTGCCTGGACATGCATAGAAAATGACTTCTGCAGGATGAGTGTTCTATTGAATCTAGGAGGCCCGCTTTTCATTTACCATTTGAGGGTGAAACAATCCACAAATCATGCTGTATTATTTGTTTAAAGTTGATCTAGGGATATCATTAGGATTCATGGGTTGAAAGCTAAATAGGTTGCCCCATGATAATTTACACATTAGGCATACGTGGATAAACCCTTATTCTTGTTCACTAAATGTGTGTGCTCTAAGAAATTTAGGGTTTAAAGAACAAGTAATAACCCTCCAAATACCATATTTCTTACCAGTCATTAATGTTGTTCATGTGATGTAAAACATATCCCTAAACCATCCAACTACTTTAGGTCTTCAAGATGCCGAAGAATTGAGTTAGTTACTACGTAAGTGCTGATTTGTTTCTACTAAAACAATTCATATTTCTTGGTAAATTTCCTTTATATTCATTTATTCTGGACTATGCATTTATGAGAATATTGCATCTATTATACCTGAAATTTTAATTTAAGATGCATTCACTATATTCCTAAAGATACAACAGAATCTTCACTAGTATTTTCTAACTTAATATCATGTATTTTGAGACTACAATGACCACAAATATATACTTGGAGGATGCCCAAAATCTTTGTCCCAAATATTCTACAGGGTTTGATAGATTCAATGAATAACATGCTAAATGCTACAAGTATATCATTGGTTATTCTACCAAAGTTTGCGTAGAATTAAACCATCGCAGTGTTCCTCCTTGGCCCATTTATGTTGTTAGATAAAGTTACATGAAAGAATAAGTTGTAACAACCTTCATAAGGTACACTTGTTCCACATTAAAACTACCAATTGTTAACCATAACCACTAGCATCTAGGCTAGCACCACAATATCAAGCAAAACTCCAATATCAAATGCATCCCCTACTGTTGAAATTGTGAAAAAATTCACAAGTGAACACCCTTGCATGATGAGGGATAACACTTTGCATAGAAACATCAAAGTGCTAGGTGTAATCATACAACCAATGTAGTCATGCTAGCACTTTATCAATTACATATATTTTTCCCTTCTGTTTAATGCTCAAATAAGACAAATCCACTTAAAAAATGAGATGGCATATGGTGGAATGTCTATGAGTGCTATGTTGAAATATGTAGGAGTGTCGTGAGAAAAACAAAGATACCAAACCCATGCTAATTATTACATAAATCCATACAAGAAGACTCTATCCATTGATGGACAGGGCTAATATAATTTTCTATCCATGAAATCCTACAAGCTTGACATTGAAAAATTTCACAGGTGATGTGACTAAAATCATAATGCAGTAACATGTTGTAACATTGCAATTATGTTGAGAAATGCATTCTACAACCTAGGTGGGGGAATATATTCAACTCTTCATCCATATGTATAACATCAACACCAATCGGTTTAATGTATTCTTTTTTTTTTAACAAATTAATGTTCACTAAGATCGACCGGATTTAAAAAAATAAAAAAATCTAGTATATATCTCATCAAACACATCTTAAGATACTAATTAAATTAAATCATTTAAAACCAAAAACTTCCAAAAAATATATATATATGAATGGTCCAAAATTATATATATGTTTAAAATATATAAGTTAAACTGATAAGTTTAAGTTTAAAGTTTTGACATGGAATATGTCAAATCAACAAGTTCACATGTATAAAATCATATATAACTATGTAAGATCCATTATATGGACATCACTCTGCACATTCTCCGCACGATTGATGTATATAACACATGCAACATATAATTAAGCTTCAATATATAAATTTTATACTATAAATAAACTTAAATAAAAATACAATTTGAAGTTAAAATAATAAAAACGATTGACCTATATAACACATGCAACATATAATTAAGCTTCAATATAAAAATTTTATGCTGTGAATAAACTTAAATAAAAATATAATTTGAAGTTAAAATAATAAAAATGAATAAATATACCTGACTGAGGCCAACACCCAAAGAGGTCACCACATCCATAGCCATGGAAGGCTGTACAATATGTTTACCCACCTACAATTAAAATACCATTACTTAAACATTTAAAACATGTAATTTAAATGTAACTTAATTCAAATTTAAATAAAATGTCGATTGTTTTTAATCATTAAAAAACATTTAATCATTACTAAAACATTTGAAAGGTGCTTGATTTACCTCCAAATCTTGGGAGACACTAGGAATGTCTCCCATTATTGATGATGAGAGGGTCCCAATACCCATGGTCCTAGGTGACGGGATTAGAACCTATGAACACAAACAAAATTTCAATCTTGAAAAAAATGTGTCATGTCAATAATAAGAACATATAAGTTCATAGATATTTATGCAAATGTACCTCTTTCAATGGCCCTAGGTTAACACTAGATTCGACCATAAAATCACATTCATCCAACATTTGGGTGAACTGCAATTCAAATGAGTTCATTATATATTTAGATAAGCTAACAAAACAGGATTTAACAATTATGAGGAAAACATAAAAGTTCTCACATACCTTCCCCCTCCCTCCTTCCTCGCGATGGAGTAAATCAAACAATCCATCTCGACAATGTTTTGCATATGCCTTGGCATCTTCAAGGCTCATTGAATCTACCTCACTGTTTGTTTTATAAGAAAAATGTGCATGAGAACAAGCACGTGCTCTATGTCGATCCATGCCCACATCAACAACCATTAGAGCATATTGTAAGTTGTCTCCTATGACGGTTCTGACCTCTAGACCAATCTGAGAGAGCGCCTCCATCTCTGATTGTAATGTAACAACTCTCTGTGGCCAAGGAACCAAACGAGGTGTAGGCTTAGGAAACAATGGATCGCGATAGGCTCCTTCTCATTCATACATCCTACCTTTTCCAACCCCATAAAATTTGGACACATCTATGTAATTTGGCTTCATGTTTAAAAAAAATTCCGCATAAAAAAATATCGTAAAATAATGTGGCACTTCATCATTCCATGGCAATCTACCATAAGAAGCAAAGAATCTATCATATAAATGGTGTGTAATCTCGGGGTGCTCGAAATATTGCACCTTTAACATCTTCCGCTTAGGTCCTTCTTTAAAATTAAACATTGAAATGGCATCTACTTTTGATACCCTCTTCTCTACATCAACCCACTTGTCAGGACCCATCACCTGAGCCCTTCGCATTCGCATCAAGTGAATAAAACAATCTGTTGTTGGCCCAACAGTTCTATAGGCACCAATAAACTTGCCTAAAGATTCCAAAAGTATTTGCAAGCTTTTCCGACTCTCCGTTGGGAGTTCCAAGCTAGCAAGATCATCCCTCAATTTTTTATGGTGGGTTCTACATTGTTCAAGGGTGATAGAAACCTCTTCATTTTCCCAAGGAAGAGCATCGGGTAGATTTGAAGGATAAATGGTCATGGGATGACAACCATGTGCTTGTTCAGTAGTAGCCCTTCGTCGACCTTGACCCTTTCTCCGAGCATTTGCATGACCTTGCTCTTGGTCCCTTGCAACATCCTCAGCATCTCCACCCTCATTTTCTCCAAATGCATAACCCTCATTTTCTCTGAATGCATCATCACCCTCAACAGAACCATGATCCTCTACATTTACACATTTAATCATGTATAATTTAGTACATAAAGACACAATCATATAAATACACATGCAAATTAGTAATTTATTTAAATAGATTATATATATATATATATATATATGTAACATATTAGCAATAAAATGTTGATGGTCCATTGGTCGTTCTCTAAAATAATGACCATAAGAGGGCAAACAGTCATTAGATGATGAATCAAACAATCGACCAGACACAGAAGCTTGGCCACTCTCACGAGACAATCTATTACGCCGTGTCTCTACAAAGAAAAATGCTAATGAAACTTAGTAAAATCAATGAACAAGACTTGAAACAAATATAAATATTCATGCATACTCATAAATTTTGCATGTGCATAAATTTCAAACACATACCTAATGTGTCTTGACATAATACGCTAGAATCTCTAGATGATTCAGACCATATTCAAGAGCTAACATTTGAAGGTATTTCAATAGATGTAGGTGTGGTGTTAGGCATCCTTGTCTCAGATGTCTCTGTACATCTTTGACTCGAAGAATGAGTGACCACCTTTTCTCGAACCATCTCTACTATATATCTCCTATAAACAACAAAATAAGCACCAATGAACTAATGTAGTTTATCCCATAAAAAGTTTTTGAGGACAAGAAAAAAACAATTGAATATACTTATTGTGTATAAAACATAATACGATCAATCCACATCAAGTTATTAATCTTGTGGAAATGCTGGTGAGGAAAAAAGAAAGAATTTAGAGCCTTTTGACCCCTTGTACTGAACATGGACAACACATTTGGTTTTACTCTCAAAAGTACTTTTCTTAGTGGCTTTGCTAACTGCCCCTTTGGTGTGATGAAGTCTCCACCATCTAGGGTTTTATGCCCATGGGTTGGTGCTCCAGGGCATGCCCCTTTGGTGTGACGAAGTCTCCACCATCTAGGGTTTTATGCCCATGGGTTGGTGCTCCAGGGCACACCTTTGTTGGAACAACCTACTATAGTAACATGAACAACCAACATAAATTGATAGAACATACAATTGAACAATAGAAAAAGATAAGATCTTAGAATATTGAACCAAGCATATGCACAATATCATAATATCATTATTCATAGTTGTCATGGTAGTAAATTATCCTTTAATGGGGACACAAAAATTTCTAATAGGGACACAAGACATTTCTAATTAAGGGCCACACAATCTATCTTTCTTGGGTTGTTCCTAAAACTTCAAATGTGTAACAGAGCCTCCCTATGTAACAAAGTATTTTATCAATCTATGAAGCTATTAGTAATACCTTGCACAAAAAATTAAAAACAAATATTTGATCAAATAAAGTTTGGTTTTTCACATAAGATTCAATATGTGTTGAGATCTTCAATAAGGGTTTATTGTACAAGATAATACTACAAAGGAAAGTTTTTAGATTATAAGAATACCACTTTTCATTGTTGGCTCTCCCATCAATTGGACATCTTCAAGATTATTTTTTTCAAGAGCAAGGTCACCCAAAAGGGAAAAAGGGACACAATCAAAAGTCATGTGAGTAACCATTCTCGGAGGACGTAGATGGTTAGAATGCATAAAATCAATGAAAAACAATTACTAATAAGGATATCAATCTTAAATGTTATAACCATATAGGGTGGAAAATGGAAAATGTTAAATTGTTATAACCGTATAATTCTGGAAAATGTTAAAATGTTATAACCGTATATGGTTGTGGAACTGGATGCTTGCCATGAAATGCCCCCTTATACAATATGAAGTTATGAACTATTTGCATGTGGTTGTGGAGAAAGGGCTTATAAAAAAGGCATCGTGGTAGAATGCACAAGGTATCCATCTGTTTGAAATAACTTATTAGCATAGATTGAGGTTTTGTTATATATACTTTCAGTTCTTCCCTAGTAAGATATTCCTAGGCGAAATTAATAATGTTTTCTCAATAGCAAACGATCTTGAATCAAATAATTGATCTGGAAGTGTGCCTTCTACGAGGCAAAGATCCCACAATTTATTTAGACACCGTTTGCCTTGGAGTTGTCTTACTTTGGCTTATTCACCTAAAAGGAGTGTAGCAAGCATAAAAAACCATTCATGAAATTCACATAATTTCTCTATTAAATTAATGTTATAAAAGCAAGTGGTCGAGTTCATCTTGACAGAAAGTCAATCTGTTTGTAGAATTCATGAAAGTCACATAATTTCTTACATTTGAAGAGCTCACTGTGAGATGTTAATCTATTTGCACAGAGTAAACTCTCTGAAGGTTTCATAGGAAATAAGAAAAAAATATTACATCTATTTGGACTCTTTCGAACAGTGAGCTTGAGCATCATCCTATTAGGAGAATAATGCGATTTTCAACTTGTGACCAAGAAGCAACTTCCACAAATGAAGGTTTTTTTTACTGCTGAATGACCTCTAAGCTAGGATTTTGAATAATGATGCTATTTGGGATCCTTAGATTCAAATTCTGATAAAAACTATTTCAGTTTGGGCGTATAAGGAAGGCATAAAAGCTCATAACAACGAGTTATGCTATTGAACTTTGTGGTTTGAGCAGTGTACACTAATAGAGGTTTGTCTCCTATTTATACCTTTACCATGATGTAGGATTCAAGGTGCAAGCTTGGTTATAGTGGGAAGCTTGGTTGGTCCTTAGTAATAGCTTGTAGTGGTGGCAAGATTTATTAGGATATGAAGTTATAGGTTATATAGGTCATAGAGAGCCTTTAGTTTTCAGTTAGAGGCAATGGTCCCTTCAGTCATAGGTTGCTTGCTAAATCAGAGCTTTGATACTTTCCTATTTTTCATAAATATATAAAGGATTAAACCCTGCTTAAGTTTCAAAAAGATTATTATACTAATAGTTGTTTAAGGCTTTCTTTATGTATTCTTCCTTATGTATTATAGAGTGAAAGTCTAGGAGCTTAATTCCTTCACCTTTTATTTAAGGTATCAAATGATGATATACGAAGAAAAAATTGCAGAACCTAAATGATGCTACATGCATACAGAACTGATAAGAAAATCAAAATGAAGTTCCTTGCATGAAGCACTTATGTGGGAATACATGGTAACATATTTAAATTATGGGGAGCTAAATTTGAATGGCAGGTGATATCAAAGTTAAACATCCATCTGTAAGCTATGAACTGAAATAAAGGCCATGAATTGTACCTTATGAATTTGCACCACCGCGAAGCCGCGGACACAGCAACAACACCACCTCGTATTCTTGGCACCACCGCACCACCACAAAGCATAGATGACAGACCTCCTATAGGAATCACCAATGGACGAGCTAGTCACCACGAAGCACCACCGATGGACGAATAGGAACCACGAAGCATACCTCCCAGACGAAGCAATGGACAAGCACCACGGAGCAGCGAATAGGCACCACGACGCAGCGGACAGGCACCTCCTCGACAAACAGATGGGCCAGCGGATGGGAAAATAGATAGGCCAACAGATGGGCCAACGGACAGGGATGGACATGGACTCCTCACTGATCACAACCAACTCCTCATAGTGGTAGACAGGGATGGATAGGGACGAACTTCTCCTCTCATAACGACCTCCTCAGTGACGAACATGGACTCCTCACTGTGACAGACTCCTCCTCTCATAACGACCTCCTCGGCGACGGAGAGGGACTCCTCACAGTGACAGAATCCTCCTCTCATAACGAAATCCTCGACGATGGACCAAAAAAAGACAAAGTTGTGAACAATTGTGTTCGGTGTATACATATATATAGTTTTTCGGCCGAACATGTTTTCAGCTGAGAACTTTGTTCAATCGAATGTGTTTTCAGCTGAAACATTGTTTCGGCCGAAAAACGTTCAGTCGAAAACCATTCTACCAGACATTATTTATACGTCCATCCTTACATAGCCCGCATAACGAGGTTGTTTGTTAACTTTAACATTCAGCCGTTATAATGTTTCAGTCGAAAGTTAGATAAATTGTTTCGGCCGAAAAAATAACTTTGTTTGGCTGAAAAAATAAAATAGTTCGGCCGAAAAAATAAATAGTTTGACCGAAAGTGGTTTAAATACGGATTCTGAAAGTGGATTCTCATGGAATAGACACCCACATTCATGATTTCACCCAGATGCAATCTTCCCATAATCCTTGAAAAACTTGTGGTAGTAGCTAGTTAGTCCCAAAAACCCACGAATGCTCTTGAATGTCTGAGGATGCGATCAATTTTTCATGGAATCTATTTTGGCAGGATCCACGCAAAACCCTTGTGCTGAAACAATATGCCCGAGATACTCTACCTACTTTTGCCCAAAAACACATTTAGACTGTTTGGAACAGAGATGATGATCACATAAAAGTTGCAGTACAAGATCCATATGTTGGAGATGCTCATCCCATGTTTTACTATAGATGAGGATATCATTAAATAAGACCAGTATAAAGTTCCGCAAGTAGGGTCGAAATATTTAATTCATCAATTATTGGAATGTGGAAGGAGCATTCGTGAGGCCAAATGGCATGACCAAAAACTCATAGTGGCCATCATGTGTGCAGAAGCCTATTTTAGGGATATTATCCTCATGAACCCGAATTTGGTGATACCTAGAATGAAGGTCCAACTTGGAGAAAAAATGAGCACCATGAAGCTCATCAAGAATCTTATCAACAACAAGACATGGAAACTTATCCTTGATTGTGATGTGATTAAGTGATCGAAAGTCAATGCATAGGCACCGTGACCCATTTTTTTTTGGACAAGAATAACTAGTGAAGAGAAGGAATTGGTACTAGGGTGAATTATACCTTGCTTTAGTAAGTACCGAACAAACATCTCAATCTCTATCTTGTGGTGAAACAGGCAACGATAGGGCCTGATGTTGAGAGAGACACTTCTAGGAAGGAGCATAATACAATGGCCCTCTGGTGTGGAAGGTGGCAATCCCATTGGCTTAATAAAAACACATGCATATCAATCCAAAATTTGTTGTAGATCCAAGGGAGTAGTTGAGACCACTGAAGGTTGCATCTGAATGAAATGGAGCTGAGTCATAACACCATGTGAATTATTGTTAAGGAGCTTTTCCATGCGATGTGAACTGATGATGCTGAGATACCCTATTGTAAGCCTTTCAATGTGAGTTTTTTCCCATTGACTGAAAACTGTATCCAAAGTTCATCAAAATCCCATAAAATGGGTCTAAGTGTGTGTAACCATTGAGCGTTGAAAATCCCATCACATCCCCCTAAGGGCAAGGAAAACATGTCAGAGCGTAAGTTATAATATCCAATAGAGATTCACACATTAGGACACTTCCCTTTGCAAGGTAAGGTGCTCCCATTGGCAATCATGAATTCAAAGATGGAGCAAGGATGGACATAACAATCATCCTATTTGGTGATCCTGGGGTCAATGAACTTATGAGTGCTACCATAATCAATGAGTATTGTAAGAGGGAGCTTTTTAAAGAAACCCTTGACCTGCATGGTTTGTGAGGTGGTGACTCCGGCTAATCCATGGAGAGATATCTCTAGATGGTCGTCCTGAGTAGGAGGGTCAACATGCAATTGTTGAATGTCATCCTCATCATCTACTAGATCCCGAGAATCCTCAAAAATGTCAGGTCCAGGCGGAGAATCCACATCCAAGAGATAGAGATTTTGCTTAGCACATCGATGTCCCTGGCCCTGAATTTCTCATCACAATTATAACAAATCCCTTTTTCTCTACGTTCCCACATCTTGGCTTCAGAAAAATGCTTGATAGGAGTGGTTCTATGGGCTGGATGGATTTTATGCCTATTGGGAACCGTATTTCTAAATGGAACAAAAGTGAATTAGGAGCGTTGTTGAGTCATGATCTTGTCCTTCGCCAACTTACCAAACCTAGGGCTTCCATCATTGTGTTGGGGCAGAACAATTTAACCTCAGATCGGATTGCATTCTTCATACCACTAATAAAACAACTCTTGTAGAATGCATTAGACAATCCTTCTGTGTGATTGGCCAGTTTCTCAAATTTTGTCCGATACTCCCTCACAGTGCCAGTTTGGCGAAGTTTGGTGAGTGATCTTGTGAATTCATTAAAAGCACTAGGGCCGAATCGTTGAAAAAGGAGTTGGAAAAAATATGTCTAGTTTGGCTCTTCATGGGCCTTGATGTACCAACAGAACCATTGAAGGGATTCATGTTCCAAATGAAAGGATGCAAGTGGGATTTTATTGACATCAAAAGTGTTATGCAGACTGAAATATTGTTTTTCCCTATAAATCCATCCATTCAGATCATCACCATTGAAGCGAGGAAAATCAAGCTTCAACCCACGAAATTTTTTTGGAAGAAGAGAACCAAGTGTCTTCAGAAGAATCGGGTTATCGACGGTTTCTCATGGATGAATGTTGAAGATGGAGGCCGATAAATTTTTCATCCAAATCTTGGAGTTTGGTATTGAGGGCGACAAATTCTTCTTCCATTTGTTTATTTGCTCCTGCATGAGTGACAACCATAACCAAGAGGATTTTTTTTGGAAATGGGTAGAAAAACAAAAATAGAAGGGTTTTTATAAAAGGAAAATTTGGAGTTGAGAAAAACTTGGGTGGGTAATTGGGGTTTGACTAGGTTTTGGACACTTTTAGAGAGATAGAGGAGTAGAAAATGAGAATTTTAGAAGCAGGTGAAAGAATGGGAAAATTTATCAGAGATGGACAAGGAAGCATAAATGGTAAACGAACACTGTGGAAAAATTTGAAGGCGATCAGGTGAGAATCGAAAAAGTCATGACAAACCATAAAAATAGAAAAATGTGAGATTTTAGGATTTGAGAAGTGGAATTTGGGATAGGGTCCTTAAGGAATGAAATATGCAGAATGGAATTACATGGGTTCCAGTGAATTTTCAAGGGAAACAGAGCTACAACAAAGATGATATGGCCATTTTATTTTTTAGTTTAGTGGAAATGATCTGTGGCGGCTCTAGAATTCTATGCTTTGTCAACTGGAAATTAATATGGACCCCATGTATGTTTGGCTTCCTAAAGGATCAGGGGAGTCACTGGGCCACCAATGTTGTTTAATGACTTGTGTAGTGGGGCAATACCCCTCAATCCACGGCTCAGGTAAAACTGATAACCGCTTTGCAACAAATGACGACTCTTGGTTTACCTCACGGGTGGGAACTAGTCAATCAGGTAGGGGTCGTTGCCCTTTCTGCTTGGAAGGTCCTCTCAATGGCCAACTACTTCGGGGATCATGTGTTAATCCTCACAATGAGTTTTAGGGCCATTCTCAAGTACTTCCCACAATTAAGTGGATAGGGTTTATTCTCTGATCCGAATAAACAATACATATGCAAAGAAGAAGCACCACTGCAATAATCACAACGTCGGGAAGCACTGCACAGGAAAAACATTTGGCAGAAATTCCACCCAACGATCCCAAGAAAGTGCTCTGATACCAAATGTGAGGAACCTCCTACAATAAGCAATGAAAATGCATGATATAATAGAAATAACAGAGCACAAAAGAGATTTTATTGATCACAGGCCACTACGAAAGGGAAACCTCCTTTAAGCAAGCTCAATACAAAATAACTCATGGATTCCTTCATTATCCTCAACACATACTTATATACTTTGTCTAATCTAAACAACTATTACTTCTCATGAATGTGGGATAATACGATATACTAACGGGACGGCTTACAAATCATATGTGTCCAACACAAATATACTAACGAAATAAAGAGAAGGGTGACACGGGTTCTTAACATTGCTTCACTTCTGTCTTACAGAGTGTTATACATAACATATAGATTTTTTACAACTAAAATTCTTACCAAAGTGTTGAATCAACTTGTATGTGATAACAATTGCTTTTTTTCTTTTTGTCCATTTATAATTTTATTGGCATGTGCAGGAATACAATTTATCCACTTTGGACCTTCCTTATATGGTGATGATAAAACTTGTAGTTATTGTATGGAACACCTATGGAATATATACCTTGAGAGAGAAGATAAACATTTGACCCTTTGTCAAAACCCCAAATTTTCATAAAATTTAAAATTTTGAAATACATAAAATGCTGAGAATGCGATCTGCTAATAGCTAATAGTTATCTATAAACGAATCAGTTACCAGGTTAATTAATACATAATCTTAATTAAGTAACTTAGCATTCTACTTTTGATACAAGGTTAGGATTAACTTGTGCAATAATTTCTTTTTTGGTTTGCTGATGAGTTTTAATTTGCGACAAGTAGGTGGAACTGTCTTTGGATTCCGGGGCTTACTTAGCGTTAAGCTAATGCAGAAAGCTTATTGTTCTTATAGGTTTTACAAGTATGAATGATCGAGTAACGCCTTTAATTCCATAAAGCATCCAGCTATATTTCTATTTACAAAAATAAAAAGCTTGGTAATTAAGCTGTTACATATCAATCTACTTCTATGAGGTAAAACCAGTAGTTTTGTTTCCTTCAATTATTTTTGTCATCGATATACATGTAGAAGAGTTTCTTTCTTAAATGTAAACAACAATAGTAATTACTTTCCCTAGTTCACAACTTGTGATCTTTGTCGTAAGATATTTTCACCTACAGTGCATAACCTATAATGCTATAAGGATTTGTTCTAAAAGTAATAAACATTATCAACTTATAATAATAGTATAACCAACTGCTTGTTATTCATCTTTTGTGATGAAGATTGCTGCCTATAAGGTTCTAAACATTACAATGAAATACAAAGTCCCAAGGACTTAGAGTCTAGTGGGATTGTTCCACTCCAGTTTCTTATTTTATTTTTATAATACTTTTCTTGAATTAAGCTTCTGATCACAACAATTAACTTAGGTCAAGTCTTTAAGAGAGATTGATTTATTACCTCCTGCAGGCACTAGATAGTTTAATTTTTTTATGTTACTAATCAAAAACATGGTGAAACTTAATAATACTTGTCATGGTTAGTAAATAACCAAATGTCATTAAACTTTGTTGATCTGAGCTATGTAAAGGATTCATAGCCATCATCCGAGTATTTTCCACCCACTGATCTATAATTTTCTATGATACTCAACGATACACACATAAACTATCTTGTTTATAATGCATTCATGTTTACTAGTAATGCTGGTTATAAACATATAAGGTTTATAAAGACCATGATCCTAATTAAAACTATGTTCTATAAAATTATCAAGTCACAACATAAATGTTGGTGGCAATAAGATTAGCTATGCAAAGTCTGTTAGAAATACGTTAATATCATAGTTTGGCTAGGTGATGAAATAGCCTTTTTATTAGCATTTCGCAAGTATCATAAGATTTTCTTCATAAACTTATTTACGATAGCACAAGGCTTATCAATGTTTGTAACTATAATATTTATGCTATGACTAAATCGATAAATAGTTAGTGTTGAGCTAAAGTTCCAAGCATAAAATACTTTGGCCATGTATATGGATCAAGAGGTTGCATTGATTTCATGATCAATCAAAACCTTGATATGAATTAACGTTTAATTATAAAGTTCATATTATAATTTGCAAAGGAAAAAGGATGTGGCGTTAGACCACTCCAACGATTGGATTATGTGTAAGGTTGTGTAAATAAAAGACTTTGAATTCGCCATCGTTTGAACTATATGCTGGACAAATGATAATCTTGGCAATGATTCGAAGGTTCATAGTTTATGCCATGCAACCGTAGGTTGGCATCCTTGATTACGTAGAACCTTTGAATGATTAAATTACTATGTGATTGTGCATAAAATTATGTTTTGAATAATTGGAAATCATTTGCATGCAGGAAACTATATGATCGACCCACTGCATGGTTGAATAATTTGTGAAACCACGTGTTACTGTCTCGGCCAAGTGTTGGGAGTATAAGGGTTGGTGTAACCCTAGACTTTTTCATTCTCCTCTGTCAATTTCCATCCTTTGGGCTGCTCTGCAACTATTCCATGGCCGCCACGCTTACCCCATTGAGTAAATAAAGAGCTTCGCTTCCTGGTTTACAATATTCATTCTACCTTCTTCGTCCTCGAACCTCTGCTTGCACTGTGAGTTTATCCTGGAAAGAGTTTGATGAGAGCCATGACATTTAGCTTACGGCTTGGACTGTGTGTATTTTTTGGGTTTGTTCCTTCACGGCCTGCCTGTTGGAATAGTTTAAAGGAGTTCTTGCTTTTGTTACGGCTCTGTTTGTCATAGGGTTTTTGAGAGCATGGTTCTCATGCTTCGCATTTTGATGACAGTGTGAGTTTCACCGTCCGCTTCTTGCTTGGCCGTTGCTCCCTTCTCCTTGTTGCTGCTAGCAATGGTTTGTGCATGCATATGAACATCTCTGTCATAGGTGATATGAAGGGTTGGCTCTTTGTCTCGCTGGTGGCGGCGCTCATGTTTCTCGGTGGCTACATTACCTTTGCTCCTAGGTATGAAAAATTCCTTTTTAAACAATTCTTAACTTTCTATTAACTCAATTATGAAATAATGCATAATTTTAATGTTGTGGGTTCGTATCCTTGCAGGTGACAGTTCACAACTCTCTTCGTAACTGGTACAAATGCGTAGGGTTGAATTCTTGTTTACGGGTAATCCCTGGTCAACCCATGGCAATCCATTCTTGTTCAGTTCTTTATGGAATAGTTTCGGTTGGTTGTGGCCTGCAAGTGACCCTTCATGGTTTACTATTTCTCGGTTTGCTTGTTTAGTTTTACTAAACCCTTGCTATTAGCAGGGTTTTCCGGCTTATGCCGTGACTTGTAAATTTTGTTTTACTAGTTTTGTGTATAGTTATATAAAAATATTTGCGGCTGTCAAGCCATTCTCTGTTAAAACTCTAAGTAAAAGAGATTTAACTCTCTTGAGCTTGGACTCGGTTATTTTGATGCTCTTACTGTAATTTATATACTAGGGTTCTTACCCTATTTCGACTTTGTAAAGAAATCTTTGTTTGTTAAAATTATGTTGCATTAAATTGTATTAATACATCCTATTCTGTTATTTCTTTATATTATAATAATTGTTTATAAGCTCGGATATTCGAGCAAGGATTAATCCTGTTAGTGACCCGTGTATAAATAATTTCTTTAATTAATCTGTAGGTTTTAGTTCAATAATAATGTGAAATTAATTGTTTGTTACAGGTGTATAGTTATTATGCTTTCAATGTTATCTCTCTCTGTCCTTACAGGACTGTAATAATATTTTATAGCTTGAAAGTTCAAAATACTAGATAAATCCAAATCCTTGGATTATTGCTTATCTAATTATTAATTACAATGTTATTACTATGATTTACAATGTTAATACTATAAATTATAATGTTAGTATTTATAATGTTAATACTATAATGGTTTCGACCCTGTATTTTCTTTTATAATTAATTTTTGTTTAGTTTATTTAAATGAATTTGTTCATATATAAATAATATTTATTAAATATTATTTACCATTGCATTCAGTTTATTTTATAAGTACAAAGACAGGTTTTGTTAATATTTCCTTGTTACAATATTATAATTGATGTTCTTAATTTATTTATAATAAGAACTATACTAGAATTACCCTACTTGAAATGTGAACATTTATAGAAATAGTTAAGCAATATGAACAATAAAATAACTATGTAAAATGACTTGGTTCTTTCTTCACAGAAATAAATGAGTGTTTATCTAAGTTAAATCTTTTACTTATGTGACATGTTAGTAGTTTTCATTTTACAGAAATACAGTTCTAAAAAAGATAAATAACCTATTTATAGTAATCAACTTGTTAAAAGAAATAAACCTGTTGTTTGTAAAGTATTATGAATACTTCTTTGCTAGCATTCTTAATACAATAGTCTGATTTTTAAACAATAACTTAATTAGACAGATTAGTATCATTTCCTAAAAACATCTATATACATAAAATAAATTACTCCATTGTTCTAAAATACAAAATAACTCTAATCAATCCAAATTTCTATCATATCTTCATCTATTTTAAACACACTACCTGTGCTAGAGTACGGTCTGGTTCGTTCAAGACGGGGAAAAATACAGGTAGGGTTATCTCATCCAAATACAGATTCAACATTCAAATAACTAAAAGATTATAAACTCTAACAGTTCACTGCAAACATGTAAATCATTCATTATTCATTCATTCTCAGATATAAACTTTTAACACAACAAAGAAAAAACTGTAGAACCTGTTTTTAAAGCTGGATGACAACAGTGTTGGGAGGCTGTTCCTCCTTACCAACTTCTGGAGAGTGCTCAAATAGCGTCTTCTCAGGACCCCCGAGCCCGTTCCTGGTCTCCTTGGCTGGGAACTAGTGGAGCAAGCAACAAAATAATAGTCCAATAACTCAATACTAACTCTACACTCAACAACAAGATCTTTCAGCTGAATAGATGTACTAGATCATTCTCTGGAGTTTACCCCTCAAACACCTTCCAGAAATTCTCTTCCCAATGAAATCCTTTGAAGTACATTCACCTGAATGATTCTCTTCTTGGAATGAGTAGCCCCAACTCTCTTCAATGGGCATTTTTATTAAGATTGCATAGGTCTTTTTGGGTTAGTTGTCATTAATTGAGCCACCTACTCTGATCCCACTTTCTTGGGGGGTCATGACCCCAAATGTAGGCAGGTTGCCACCTGCAACATTGGAAGTGTTTGAGGATGTTTCCACTTGTCTATTTTCTCTCCACCCAGTCTTCTCCACCAACTTGACCAGTAAACACTCTTTTAACAACTCTCCCAAGCTGTTGTCTCCACTTTTTTATTTATTTATAATTAAAATATTCATAATTACATTCAACATCCTTGACTCTGCTGAGTCATCAATTACAACTTTAGCATAAAATTCAACATAATGTTTTAGAATAAAATCAAATAAGATAATATTATTTTGCAAAATTGGTGCATGTGACATACACACCCCCTTAGAATATAACATCGTCCTTGATGTAATTTATTCTTCATCCTCAGAATTCCCCTGGAACAGAATTGGATATGCATCTCACATTTTACTTTCCAATTCCTAGGTGGCTTCCTCTGGACTAAGGTGCTTTCATTGCACCTTCACCTGTCCAATGGCGTGGTTTGGAAGTGTAATCTCCCTCCTTTCGAGGATACAATCCGGTTCCACGAGAAAGTCTCCTTCTGGTTCCACCTGTACATCATTCCAGTTAACCACATGAGTAGCATCATGAACATATTTCTTTAAAACGGAAATGTGAAAAACATTATGTACTCTTAAATTAGGTGGTAATACTAATTGATAAGCTACTTGTCCAATCCTAGACAGAATTTCAAATGGGCCACAGTAACAGGGTGCTAATTTTGTGCAACTTCCCAATCTCAGAGAGTTCTTTTTGGGCCTTACCTTGATGAACACATGTTCACTTACCTGAAACTCCTTTGGAGTTCTTTTTAACTCTGCTTGACTTTTCTGTCTATCATGTGCCACTTTCAGATTTCCCTGCACTTGTTTTAAAATTTCTTCCATTTCTTTTAACAGTTCTGGACCCAATACTAGTCTATCTACTGGATTACTCCAAGAGATAGGAGTATTACATTTCCGTCCATATAAAATTTCAAAAGGAGTAAATCTGGTTGATGTCTGAAAATTATTATTATAAGAAAATTCTACCAGATGTAAATAGTCCTCCCATTTACCACGCTGGTCTTTCACATACATTTTTAATAGATTGTCCAGTACTTGGTTTACCCTTTCAGTTTGTCCATCTGTTTGAGGATGGAAAGAAGTACTGAAATTTAATGTTGTGTTTAACCCTTTAAACAAGAACTTCCAAAAGTTTCCTGTAAACTTAGGATCTCTATTTGAGATTATGACTTTTGGTACTCCATGTAATCGAAAAATCTATTTTAGAAAAATATCGGCTATGTTTGCAACTTTATAAGTAGTTTTAACAGGTATAAAGTGAGCTTCTTTGCTTAACTTATCAACTACTACCATGATAGAATCATTCTGATTTTTATTTCTAGGCAGCCCAGTAATAGAATCTAGACTAATTAGCTCCCATTTCCAGCTAGGGATGGGTAATGGCTAAAGCAAACCAGTTGGGTGTTGATGTTCAGTTTTTACCCGTTGACATTCCAAACACCTAGCAATATATTTTGCTACTTCAGTTTTCATATTTGGCTAGAAATACTCTTTTCTTAACATGGTTATAGTCTTTTGATAACTTGGATGACCTGAATATGGTGTTTTATTAATTTCATCCAGAATTAACAACTTAACTTTAGGTACATTAGGTACATACAGTCTATCTTTATACAGTAAAAATTCTTTTTCATTTAAACTGTAACCTTTAATTAAGTTTTCTATTGGAGTTTCTTTAGCTTTAGCTTGCAAACTCTAGTAAATTTGATCTTGTTCTATTCCTTCTTTAAGTTGTTCATCCAAGTCTGAAACATAGGTGCTCATAGCTGCTGCAAAATTCAGCCTTGCATTCCTACTTAATGCATCGACAAATTTATTTTCTTTACCGTTTATATGTTGAATTTCGAAATCATACTCGCTTAAGAAAGCTAACCACCTAGCTTGTCTGGCATTTAGATTAGGCTGATTTAAAAGATACTTCAATCCTTTATTATCAATCATTAAAACAAATTTTCTGCCAATTAGGTGATGTCGCCACATCTTTAAGGCGTGTATTACAGTTGCTAATTCCAGATCATATGTTGCATAATTCTTTTCATAAACTTTTAACTTTCTAGACTCATAGGAAATAACATGCCCTTATTGAGTCAGAACACCGCCTAAGCCATCATTACAGGCGTCAGTGCACACTACAAATTCTTTATTAGGATCTGCTATTCTTAAAATAGGTGCGCTGGTTAATAAAGTTTTTAACTTTTTAAAGCTTTTTCACATTTCTGATTCCAGTCGAAATTCTTTCCCTTCTTCTACAAGGAAGTTATCGGATTTGCTATCCTTGAAAAACCTTCAATGAACCTCTGGTAGTAACCGGTAATGCCCATGAAAGATCGAACATCCATCACATCCTTAGGAACCGGCCAATCTTCGATTGCCCTTATCTTTTTAGGATCTACGAAAATTCCTTCCTTGGTCACCACATGACCTAAATACTGAATCTTATCCTTGAAGAAATCACATTTACTAAACTTTGCAAAGAGTTGATGTTCCCGCAACTCTTGCAAAACAAGTTTTAGATGTTCTTTATATTCTTCTTCAGTTTTCGAATAGATTAGAATGTCGTCGATAAATACGACCACAAATTTATCTAAATACTTATGCATAAAATTGTTCATTAAACACATGAAGACAGCTGGGGCATTAGTAAGCTTGAATGACATTACGACAAATTTGTAATGACCATATCTAGTTCTGAAAGCTGTCTTCATCTTTAATCCTTACTTGATGATATCCAGACCTTAAATCTATTTTTGAAAACACCGTGGCTCCACATAGTTGATCAAGCAGATCATCTATGCAGGGTAACAGATATCAATTTTTGATGGTCATCTTGTTTAACTGACGGTAATCTATGCAAAGTCGCATAGTTGCGTCCTTCTTCTTAACGAAGATGACAGGTGCCCCCCAGGGAGACACACTTGGTCAAATATATTTTTTATCAATGAATTATTTTAATTGAGATTTTAATTCATTATGTTCGAGTATGTTCATTCGATAAGGGGCCTTTGAGCTAGGTACTGCACCCGGTATCAGCTCAATGGTGAAATTTTTTTCGAGGTAATCCCAGAATCTCTTCTGGGAATACATCAACATATTCTCTTAAGACTGGTATGTCTTCCACTTTTAACTTATCCATTTTAATTAAACTTTCCTCATCAATTATTGTTACTGCATAAGATTTACATCCCTTTCTAACAGCTCTCTTAAGATGTAAGGCAAAAATTTTCCTTATGGTAGTTTTTCTAGGGATTCCTTTAACACTTACTAATTTTTCATCACTGTTTAAGCATGTGAAATTTTTATCATAACAGTTTAGAATTACTCTATGTTGTTCTAACCAGTCCATACCAATAAGCAAATCATACGAACCAAGAGGCAAAACATTAAGTTTAACAACAGTTTCAAATTTATCCATAACTATTGCACATTCTTTAACAAAACAAGTTACTTTTCTTTTAGCACTAGTGGTTGACTGAACTAACCATGAATTCTCAAACTTATCAACATATAACTTACATTTTTTTACTATTTGGGGTGCATTATAACTGAGACTAGCTCCTAGATCAATCAAAATAGTTACATGGATCTGGTTTATCATACCTTCTACTTCCACCATGGAATTCTGATATTCAACTTGTCGATTCTCCAAGGCTTCATTAATTCTGGGCATGGTCCTTGCTATTTCCCCAACGATCATCTCCTCCTGTATGGTATGAATGTTGTTACCAGTCTTCTTCCAGTTTGGACAGACTGAAGCATAGTGTGGGCCATTACACTCCCAACACTTGATAGGCTCTTTGCGTTCAAAGCTCTTGGTAAAATTTCCATGATTATTTGCAAAATCCTTACCTTTAGAATTATTCTAGTAGTTGGGTGTATTGTTCTTATTTCCTTGGAAGTTCTTGTTATTAGGATAATTTTTGGCCTTATTGTTCTTAATATTTCTGTTAGGCACAAAATCCTTCTTCTTTTGTTCAAATTGATTATTATTTTTCTTAGCTTTCTAGTTGGCCAAGCTTTCTTTCTTCCGATTCTGCTCAAAACAAAAGTTAGCTTTTCTCATAGCTTCTTCCAAGGTCTTTGGGTTATCATATTCAATTCTATATTTAATATGATAAGGGAGACAGCTAAGAAATCGCTGTACCTTTGGTTTCTCATCTACAAGGTATGGTACATACCTAAGTAGACTTAACAACTTGCTGTTTAGATCCTTCATTGTCATTGATCCTAACTTCAACTCATAAAACTCCTTGGCTCTCTTCTCATAATATTGCTCAGATAGAAATTTCTTTTTTAAATACCTCTTAAAGGTACTCCAGTTTACATTTTTCTCTTTTATTCCTTTAACTCTTTTCAAGTCCTGCCACCAAATGCCAGCCTTTCTTGAGAGGTTATAAATAGCCATTCTAGCCTTTAACTGGTTAGAATAGTTATATATTTGGAAGTACTTCTTCATCCCAGATAACCAGGATTCAGCTTCCTCCCCCTTCTCAGTCTCTCCATTAAAGGCTGGTGGTTTTATCTTTTTGAATTCCCCGGAAATTTCCTCATAAGGTTTGTATTTGCTCTTTTTAGTGTACTGATTATCATCACTACTGTCACTAGTAGAATGGTAATTTCATTGTTCACCAAACACTTCAGAAGACGAACTACTTTCAGTTTTAGTATGTTTCATCTTTTTAGATTTACGTTGATGACTGGTATCTTCTGATTCTGTTCTTCTACCCCTACCCTTAGTTTGAAACTTTTCAGTTAGGATCTGATTTAGCTCTTCTTGAGCCCTCAGAATCCTTTCATTATCTCGTTTTATAGACTCCATCTCAGTTTTTAGGTCCTTTACAGTTTGTAACAATTCTGAGGAATTGGTATTTAAATCCTCTGGTATATGTTCTCTTGTTAGATTTCATGCTTCAGTAACTAGAGACTCCTCCTTTGCATACTCTTCCAACCTTTCCATACCTGCATGTTAAACTTCATAAAACAATTCTCTGTTGAATAACATTTAAAATAAAATACATCATCATAATAATTTAATTTACTGTTTCATGAAAGCTAGTTGGGATTCATCAAGGCTTAGTGTTTGAACCTTGTGCTCTCATACCACATCTCAAAACCCCAAATTTTCACAAAAAAATAAAATTTTGAAATACATAAAATGCTGAGAATGCGGTCTGCTAACAACTAACAGTTATCTATAAAAGAATCAGTTACCAGATTAGTTAATACATAATCTTAATTAAGTAACTTAGCATTCTACTTTTGATACAAGGTTAGGATTAACTTGTGCAATAATTTCTTTTTCGGTTTACTGATGAGTTTTAATTTGTGACAAGCAGGTGGAACTGTCTTTGGATTCGGGGGCTTACTTAGCGTTAAGCTAATGCAAAAAGCTTATTGTTCTTACAGTTTTTACAGGTATGAATGATCGAGTAACGCCTTTAATTCCATAAAGCATCCAGCTATATTTCTATTTACAAAAATAAAAAGCTTGGTAATTAAGCTGTTACATATCAATCTAGTTTTATGAGGTAAAACCAGTAGTTTTGTTTCCTTCAATTATTTTTGTCATCGATATACATGTAGAAGAGTTTCTTTCTTAAATGTAAATAGAAATAGTAATTACTTTCCCTGGTTCACAACTTGTGATCTTTGTCGTAAGATATTTTCACCTAAAGTGCATAACCTGTAATGCTATAAGGATTTGTTCTAACAGTAATAAACATTATCAACTTATAACAATAGTATAACCAATTGCTTGTTATTCATCTTCTGTGATGAAGATTGCTGCCTATAAGGTTCTAAACATTACAGTGAAATACAAAGTCCTAAGGACTTAGAGTCTAGTGGGATTGTTCCACTCCAGTTTCTTATTTTATTTTTATAATACTTTTCTTGAATTAAGCTTCTGATCACAACAATTAACTTAGGTCAAGTCTTTAAGAGAGATTGATTTATTACCTCCTACAGGCACTATATAGTTTAAAAAAAATTATGTTACTGATCGAAAACATGGTGAAACTTAATAATACTTGTCATGGTTAGTAAATAACCAAATGTCATTAAACTTTGTTGATCTGAGCTATGTAAAGGATTCATAGCCATCATCTAAGTATTTTCCACCCACTGATCTATAATTTTCTATGATACTCAACGATACACACATAAACTATCTTGTTTATAATGCAAGTCACAACATAAATGTTGGTGGCAATAAGATTAGCTATGCAAAGTCTGTTAGAAATACTTTAATATCATAGTTTGGCTAGGTGATGAAATAGCATTTTGATAGCATCTCCCAAGTATCATAAGATTTTCTTCATAAACGTATTTACAATAGCACAAGGCTTATCAATGTTTGTAACTATAATATTTATGCTATGACTAAATGGATAAACAATTAGTGATGAACTAAAGTTCCAAGCATACAATACTTTGGGCATGTATATGGATCAAGAGGTTGCATTGATTTCATGATCAATCAAAACCTTGATATGAATTAACGTTTAATTATAAAGTTCATATTATAATTTGCAAAGGAAAATGGATGTGGCGTTAGACCACTCCAACGATTGGATTATGTGTAAGGTTGTGTAAATAAAATACTTTGAATTCGCCATCGTTTGAACTATATGATGGACAAATGATAACCTTGGAAATGATTCGAAGGTTCATAGTTTATGCCATGCAACCGTAGGTTGGCATCCTTGTTTACGTAGAACCTTTGAATGATTAAATTACTATGTGAGTGTGCATAAAATTATGTTTTGAATAATTGGAAATCATTTGCATGCAGGAAACTATATGATCGACCCATTGCATGGTTGAATAATTTGTGAAACCACGTGTTTCCTTCTCGGCCAAGTGTTGGGAGTATAAGGGTTGGTGTAACCCTAGACTTTGTCATTCTCCTCCGTCGATTTCGGGCCTTCGGGGCGCTCTGCAACTATTCCATGGCCACCACGCTTACCCTACTGATTAAATAATGAGCTTCGCGTCCTGGTTTACAATATTCAGTCTACCTTCTTCGTCCTTGAACCTCTACTTTCACTGTGAGTTTATCTTGGCAAGAGTTTGATGAGAGCCGTGACATTTAGCTTACGGCTTGGACTGTGTGTAGTTTTTGGGTTTGTTCCTTCACGGCCTGCCTATTGGAATATTTTAAAGGATTTCTTGCTTCTGTTATGGCTCTGTATGTCATAGGGGTTTTGAAAGCGTGGTTCTCATGCTTCGTATTTTGATGACAGTGCGAGTTTCACCGTCCGCTTCTTGCTTGGCCGTTGCTCCCTTCTCCTTGCTGCTGCTAGCAATGGTTTGTGCATGCGTATGAACATCTCTGTCACGGGTGATATGAAGGGTTGGCTCTTTGTCTTGCTGGTGGCGGTGCTCATGTTTCTCGGTGGCTACATTACCTTCGCTCCTAGGTATGAAAAATTCCTTTTTAAACAAATCTTAACTTTCTATTAACTCAGTTATGATATAATGCATAATTTTAATGTTGTGGGTTCGTATCCTTGTAGGTGATAGTTTACAACTCTCTTCGCAACTGGTACAAATGCGCAGGGTCGGCTTCTTGCTTATAGGTAAGCCCTGGTCAACCCATGGCAATCCATGCTTGTTTAGTTCTTTATGGAACAGTTTCGGTTGGTCGTGGCCTGCAAGTGACCCTTCGTGGTTTACTGTTTCTCGGTTTGCTTGTTTAGTTTTTACTAAACCCTTGCTATGAGCAGGGTTTTCCGGCTTATGCCGTGATTTGTAAATTTTGTTTTACTAGTTTTGTGTATAGTTATATAAAAATATTTGCGGCTGTCAAGCCATTCTCCGTTAAAAATTTAAGTAAAAGAGATTTAACTCTCTTGAGCTCGGACTCGGTTATTTTGATGCCCTTATTGTAATTTATATACTAGGGTTCTTACCCTATTTCGACTGTGTAAAGAAATCTTTACTTGTTAAAATTATCTTGCATTAAATTGTATTAATACATCCTATTCTGTTATTTCTTTCTATTATAATAATTGTTTATAAGCTCGGATATTCGAGCAAGGATTAATCCTGTTAGTGACCTGTGTGTAAATAATTTCTTTAATTAATCTGTAGGTTTTAGTTCAATAATAATGTAAAATTAATTGTTTGTTACAGGTGTATAGTTATTATGCTTTCAATGTTATCTCTCTTTGTCCTTACAGGACTGTAATAATATTTTATAGCTTGAAAGTTCAAAATACTAGATAAATCCAAATCCTTGGATTATTGCTTATCTGATTATTAATTACAATGTTATTACTATGATTTACAATGTTAATACTATAAATGATAATGCTAGTATTTATAATGTTAATACTATAAGGGTTTCGACCCTGTATTTTCTTTTATAATTAATTTTTGTTTAGTTTATTTAAATGAATTTGTTCATATATAAATATTATTTACCATTGCATTCAGTCTATTTTATAAGTACATAGATAGGTTTTGTTATTATTTTCTTGTTACATTATTATAATTGATGTTCTTATTTTATTTATAATAAGAATTATACTAGAATTACCCTACTTGAAATGTGAACTTTTGTAGAAATAGTTAAGCAGTATGAACAATAAAATAACTATGTAAAATGACTTGGTTCTTTCTTCACAGAAATAAATGCGTGTTTATCTAAGTTAAATGTTTTACCTATGTGACAGGTTAGTAGTTTTCATTTTACAGAAATACAGTTCTGAATAAGATAAATAACCTATTTATAGTAATCAACTTGTTAAAAGAAATAAACTTGTTGTTTGTAAAGTATTATGAATACTTCTTTGCTAGCATTTTTAATACAATAGTTTGATTTTTAAACAATAACTTAATTAGACAGATTAGTATCCTTTCCTGAAAACATCTATATACAGAAATAAATTACTCCATTGTTCTGAAACACAAAATAACTCTAATCAATCCAAATTTCTATCATATCTTCATCTATTTTAAACACACTACCTGTGCTAGAGTACGGTCTGGTTCATTCCAGACGGGGAAAAACACAGGTAGGGTTATCTCATCCAAATACAGATTCAACATTCAAATAACTAAAATATTATAAACTCTAACAGTTCACTGCAAACATGTAAATCATTCATTATTCATTCATTCTCAGATATAAACTTTTAACACAACAAATAAAAGACTGTAGAACCTGTTTTTAAAGCTGGATGACAACAGCGTTGGGAGGCTATTCCTCCCTACCAACTCCTGGAGAGCGCTCAAACAGTGTCTTCTCAAGACCCCCAAGCTTGTTTCTGATCTCCTTGGCTAGGAACTAGTGGAGCAAGTAACAAAATACTAGTCCAATAACTCAGTACTAACTTTACACTCAGCAGCAAGATCCTTTAGTTGAATAGCTGTACTAGATCATTCTCTGCAGTTTACCCCTCAAACACCTTCTAGAAATTCCCTTCCCAATGAAATCCTTTGAAGCACATTCACCTGAATGATTCTCTTCTTGGAATGAGCAGCCTCAGCTCTCTTCAATGGGCATTTTTATTAAGATTGCCTAGGTCTTTTTGGGTTAGTTGTCATTAATTGAGCCACCTGCTCTGATCCCACTTTCTTGGGGGATCATGACCCCTAATGTAGGGAGGTTGCCACCTGCAACATTGGAAGTGTTTGAGGATGCCGCCACTTGTCTATTTGCTCTCCACCTAGTCTCCTCCACCAACTTGACCAATAAACACTCTTTTAACAACTCTCCCAAGCTGTTGTCTCCACTTTTTTATTTATTTATAATTAAAATATTCATAATTACATTCATTATCCTTGACTCCGCTGAGTCATCAATTACAACTTTAGCATAAAATTTAACATAATGTCTTGGAATAAAATCAAATAAGATAATATTATTTTGCAAAATTGGGGCATGTGACACCCTTGGTCTCGTGTGTAAAAGGGTTGTTTCCCCACCTTGATTGTACACCTTGGTATTGTGGGTAAAAGGGTTATTTCCCCACCTTGATGGTACACCTTGGTCTTGTGGGTGAAAATGTTTCTTCCCATTTTGTTATGGCCACTCTTTTTGACCTATGATCTTGTGTTGAACCTTGTTGGTCCTTATGCTAGAGCCTCCCTCTCCTAGTGTGGTACCTTGACCCTTTTGTCATGACGGCTTACTTTTATTGTTATGTGCTCATTTTCAACCTCTTTGAGGCTACTACTGTGTATGGAAGTGTGCCACAGTCTGATAGACGTGCTAGAGTATTGGTTAAGGCTGCCTCTACACATTTGAAAGGAGTTTTTATTTGCTTGATGCATGATTGTCCTAAAATACTGTCATTTATTGCAACAATGGGATTGAAAGTTCATCCTCATTTCTAGATTGTTTTGATTAATACCTTGACGTATGTATTTGTCTAACTCTGGCCTATAACTACCTACCTATATCTCACTGAGTTATGTCCATTTTTTTGTTAATGACTTTCTCCTAAGAGACAAAGTTTGATCATAATATCTATCCGAGTACAAGGAAGTTGTAAACCACATTGTTTTCTCCTTTATGGATGCTAGTTTAACTTGTTCATTAATTTATTACTAATATTGTTATTTATTGTCCTTGGATGCTTCAACTTTAACACATGGACCTTTGGGAGTGTTAAGTTGAAAGACATGTAAATTATGTTTTAACTTTATCTTGCATTGTCACAACTGTACTATTTTTGTTTCTGGTATTGATTTAGAAATTTATGCATTGAAGTACACAATTTTTATTTTTTCTGCTCCAACCCTAACCTAACCCAAATTTCAACAGTTCACAGCTTGAAAAGGACCCAACTAGTGCATATGAAAATACTATTATCCACTTTGGACCTTCCTTATATGGCGATGATAAAACTTATAGTTATTGTTTGGAACACCTATGGACTATATACCTTTATAGAGAAGATAAAAGTTTGACCCTTGGTCTTGTGGGTAAAAGGGTTGTTTCCCCACCTTGATTGTACACCTTGGTCTTGTGAGTAAATTGGTTATTTCCTTGATGGTACACCTTGGTCTTTTGGTTGAAAGGGTTGTCTTCCCACTTTGTTATGACCACTCTTCTTTACCTTTGATCTTGTATCAAACCTTGTTGGTCCTTACGCTAGCGCCTCCCTCTCCTAGCGTAGTACCTTGACCCTTTTGTAACGATGACTTACCTTTATTGTTATAATCTCTTGACCTTGTAGGTACCCTATCTTAAGTAATCTTTCCTTGAATTTCATTTATATATGATGACTATATAATGATGTGAATGTATAATCAAGTCTTTGTGGCAACAATTGCCTTGAGGAATTGGTTGCAAAAACAACCAAAAAATCAGCCATTGAATTCAAGTCTCTCCTAATGTACATAATGTTAAAGTATAATAACTTCGAAATGAGACACCCTGCTGCTTGTGCATATCTTTTAAGAAGTTTAGTTTAGGGGTTATAGTTTATTTTAATCATGTTTACAATAATTTCTGAATCTCCAAAAACAACAAGATGATAATAACCAAGATTAAAATAATTTTAAATCCCTAAGATCAAGGCTTCAAATTTTTGTGATATTATTAGTACAAGCAAATTCAAGTATGTAAGAAAAATTATGAATATTCCGTACATAAGAAGACAATATGATACTTGCACCATTACCCTCACTTGAACTAGCACCATCGAAATGCATGTGCCATATATTATCCTCGAGTTTTAATGAAGGTACAACAAAATCATCATCTTCTTCAAGAAAAAATGAATATACTGTTAGAGTTTTAATGGTTAAATTATATCTTTAAACAATTAGCACTATTTCATCATAACCATAAGCAATATGATCACTGGAAGAAAGACAAGCACAACAATACACAAGAACTAAACCAAAAGGGAGAAAACCCAACAACTTCTTTAGTATAGATTCTGTCACTAAGTGCAATGCTAAACCAAGATAAGATAAACCCCAAAGACAAAAGAAACTTCTTCTTCTCTCCAACTAACCTCTTCTATCTCTCTCTTGCGCACTTTCTTGAATGAGTGTGTCAAAATGAGAGGTGCATCCTCTCTATTTATACACATAATGTGTGTGACATTTTTCCCTAATTGGGCCAACTTGTTACTCTTTTATGGCTGACTTGTCTAGGGAGACTCAAAATACCATTTATATAATATTTCTTTTGGGTACTATTGACCCAACTTACAACGAAAGGTTTACATTGATTCTTTCAATACTTTTACATGACCAAGTATATCAATAACATCTCCTGAAGGAGGTACAACAATTATACAATAAAATCACAATAATAATATCTTCTAAATTTACATTCTTCAACAATCCTTAACAAGGAAGGTATTCTTCTATCATGATCATCGTCCTTGGACATCATCACGACTGGATCTCAACATTGCTACTGCAACTCAGTACTCGGGCCATTGACTTGTTGCATCTCTCGAATCTATGCATCATAAGAAGTTATACAGAGCCCTCCCTTTTTCACGCTGGATGTATATTCATACAACAACCAACCCTTTTTCATGTTGGATGTATATCCGTATAATGACTAACCCTTTTTCATGGTCAGTGTACCTCTCATGTATATCAGTATATCAACCAACCTTTTTTCATGTTGGATGTACCCATACAAAAACCAACCATTTTTCATGTTGGGTGTACCTCTCATGTAGATCAGTACAACAACCAACCCTTTTTCATGCTGGGTGTATCTCTCATATATATATATTAGTACATCAACCAACCCTTTTTCATGTTGGGTGTACCTGCACAACAGCCAACCCTTTTACATGTTGGGTGTACCTATACAAAGCCAACCCTTTTTCATGTTGGATGTAGCTCCACATATCCATACACTGCTGACCCTTTTTCATGCTGGATGTATATCAATACAACAACCAACCCTTTTTCATGATGGATGTGAAGGCCACAAAGAATCATCACTCCCTCTCGCGATGGACACCGATATGGACAACTCCAAGCTTTTCCCCGAAGTACTCAAACTTCACTCTTGCTAGAGGCTTGGTCAATACATTGGTTATCTGCTCGTTCATTGCAATGTATTAGAACTTCACTACTCCTCTATGCACCATATCCTTGATACAGTGATACCAGATCTCGATGTGCTTCGAATTTTCATGGAAACAGGGTTCTCGGACAAATTCACATAGCTTTGGTTGTCATAGAATACACAAATAGTCTCTAACTCGACATCGAACAATCCCGCAAGTAGCTTTCTAAGCCACACTGCCTCACAACTAGATGAACAAATTTCAATGTACTTTGACTCGGTTGTGCTCAATGGTACACTCGTTTGCTTCTTGCTAAACCAGGAAATCATGCTAGACCCCAAACTAAAGCAACACCTTGAAGTCCTCTTCTCATCCGTGGCACTATCAACCCAATTTGAGTTAACATAGCCCTGTAGGAAAATCCTCTGATCTGTCGCATATCTGAGGCCATACTCAATTGTACCCTTCAGGTACCTCAATACATGCTTTACCGCAATCATGTGAACATGTCTAGGCTCTACCATCTATTAACACAAAGTGTTCACCGCAAATCATATATCTGTCCTTGTGTTTGTCAAGTACATCAACAAACCAATCATTTTCTTGTAAACTGTGGCATTAACTGTCTCTGAAGTAGTATCACACAACAACTTCAAGTTCGATGCCATCGATGTGGAAATGGCCTTGCAATCCATCATCCCGATTCTCTTCCAGATCTCTACCGCATATTTTCGTTGAATAAGGAAAATATCATATGGATTCTGCCATACCGCAAGACCTAAGAAATAGCGCATCATACCCAGGTCTTTCATTTCAGACTCTGTGTCAAGCTTCTTCTCCATTTCTGCAATGACATTCTCATCACATGTCAGGAACATGTAATCTACGTACAACAATAGTATCATTGGTTTTCCATAATCAACCTTGAAGCAGAGGTTGGAATCAACTTTACTCTTGGTAAATCCCAAGCTCGTCAGAAAACCATCTATCCTGTTGTTGATTGCATGGGCAGACCCGGGTTTACTCTAATCAATCAACAAACCCCCTTAACTCACTGGCCCTTTCGGCGACAGATCACAGAGCGATCTGAAGTCTCACCCGAAGTGAATCTAATGGGTTGGCCAAGACTCAAGTGTCTTGGACCAGGTTCTGCACATCCTACTTTTCTTCTCCTCCACTTATGGGTCGCAAGGTCAGCTATATCCGCGCATCGCACATCCTCTTCTACTCACAGCACTTTTAGCCTTGCGATTCTTCTCCACGCGCAAGTCGCACGGTTTCTTCCCGCGTCGCACGACTTCCACTTACTCACAATATTCCCAACCTTATCGCATCTCTGCGCACCGCAAGACACCCAGCCTCCCCTCAACGCTAAGCCCTCAGCTCGCAGTATCGCGCACCGCAGCTCCTCTGCCGGTGCGATATCATC
>LPNX011146243.1:97461-240376 GCA_001517045.1 Pseudotsuga menziesii | reverse complement strand
TTGAAATTCTATTGGTTCTTGAATTCCAACTCACAAAAACTTATTTTGGCACGTTTTCTTATAAGGCCCATTTTAGACCCCAAATTTCCTCTAATGTATTAGATCTTTAAACAATTGTCACTATTCCATCATAACCATAAGTAATAGGATCACTGAAATAAAGACAAGCATAGTAATACAAATGAACACAAAAATTTTCCTCTGGGAAACTATAAGGGAGAAAACCCAACAACTTCTTTAATATAGGTTCTGACACCAAGTGCAATGCCAAACCAAGATAAGATAAACCCCAAAGACAAAAACAACTTCTTCTCTTCAAGAACCTCTCTCTCTCTCTCTTGCACACTTGCTTGAGTGAGTGTCCAAATGAGAGGTGCACCCTCTCTATTTATACACATCACATGTGTGACATGTTTCCCTAATTGGGCCAACTTGTTACTCTTTTAGGGCCGACTTGTCTAGGGAGACTCAAAATAACATTTATACAATATTTATTTTGGGTACTATTGACTCGACTTACAATAGAAGGTTTATATTGACTCCTTCAAGACTTTTACATGACCAAGTACATCAATAACATCTCCCGAAGGAGGTACAACAATAATACAATAAAAGTACAATAAGAATATCTTCCGAAGTTACATTCTTCAACATATACACCTAAGTCTTCTTCCGATATAATTAACATCAAGCTATTGAAGATTCTTAATATAAGGTGAGATTCGTCCTTCTCCGAGTACAACAATATTCTTTCCATTCTTAGGAAGGGAAATGTGCGATCCATCTATAGAAATGTAACCATTAGTTAGACCTTTCAATCTCTTCCTAAAATGATATAAGAATTGCTAAAATGCATGTATATTACTTGAATGTTATAGGTGATCTTTATTTTTGGATGCGCACATAGGACCAATGCCACATCTTTAATTTCCCCTATAGTGACATGCTGTTGAGTGTTATAGGACAACAAACTCCTAGAGTTCTTAATGGTACATGAAAGACCCAATTCTTCCATGATTATTTTTAGTATGACATTAGGACATGACCCACCATCAACTAGGCAACAATGGACAATTTTGTCCACTATTATCACTGATAAATAGAAGTGAGGATTTCTTACACTACTCCTAAGGTTGTATACACCTACTTTATTTATAGACATTTCTTCCTCATTTTGTTCCTCAGAAAGACTAGATATGGTAGAAGATTTACCTTCCATATAGTTTTTTAAATGTTTTTGTTGTTCCAAGACGATGACCATATCCAGTAAAGTTGCATATGCTTTTATTGAAGCTAGTTGTCTCAAGGTATTGTACTTAGAAAGATAAGAAGAAGTTTGAACTTCTTGAGTTTGGGCATTCTTAGTGACCCGGGGGTTTAATTGATAAGAGGATGAATTTGGTGCAAAGGTGGTCTTTAAAGCCCCCCCTTTACCTTTGTTAGCATAAGATTTATTCCTCATATCAACTAACATTAGTCGCAATCTAAGGCAACAATAGTCGCATTAGATTTTTGGCCAAAGATTCGGTCTCTTACATTCTTTTTGATCTCATAGGTTCGTTCATCGAGATCATAAATTATACTCTATGCAATCATCAACTTCAAATTGCAAGCCTTCCATGGATCACTACAATAGAGATGTTATCCGGCCCTTAAGACTAAAGAGGTTCTAATATTATCAACATTCTCTCATCATGCATCACAATGCCCTTAAGACAAAAGGAGCTCTAATAATTATCAACATTATTTCACCATGGCTTGATACCATATTAAACTATAGAGCAAGCAAACAAGAGAGACAAAGTGGCAAAAAGGATTTAGTAATTCTTAGCATTGATCTTCATACTAATGATGGTATTATATTCCTAACATTGATCTTCATACTAATGATGGCATTATATTCTTAGCATTGATCTTCATACTAATGATGGTGTTATATGGCACATGGATCATAGTCACCTTTAGATCTAGATCTCATTTACAACTCATAAGTGGATAAGTATGGCAACTCATAAACTGATAAATATAACAACTCATATGAAAGGTGATCTAAGACTTTGTGATTGTCTAGGAATTTATCGTCTAACAATTCTTGTGTTTGTTTGTTTCGAGAGATTGTTGTTTTTTTTATTCATCTCATTCCCATCCGTTATTGTGCATGGGATTAATGCTAGTGATACTTTTGGCGACATTTCATCACAATCAAAATCTGAGTTGTATGCTACCATGATTTCTTTTTCTAGGTTCGAGAAGTTCAAACTTACTAATTGATCTCTGTAACGAGTTTGATTGTTTACTCATCACGTAACTTTCAATCGATCGTTTCTCTATGCACAATAATTACCAATGACGGTTTGTCTTTGTTAGATTTTTGACTCACATAAATGTCCTAGATTCCACCTCTTATCGCATTCGTGATTCATATCTCTCTTCATTATTAATTCTAGTAATCATCTTTAGGAATCTTCAATAAACTCCTCAATTCTCTCAAACATTTTAGATATTTCTTCTATTACTTGTTGATTTTCTTCCAATTCTTTATGCAATTTCATAGTCCGATACATAATTTATGTGGAACTATTGGTTTCATCTTCATCACGATTAACATATGCATACACTTTTTTGTTATTATCCAAGGCGGGGTTGGTTTGCTTCATCGTGGGAGCCAATTTAAATGTAATTTAAATTATACTATGTATAGAACACTTGGTCTTGATGTCTATTTAAAATTTGCCTTTCATAAGCCAACATTGAAAAAAGTGAGTTTATACCACATAATAAAAATGTCAAGCAAAAATTTAAAACTTTCGGAATGAGTCATGAAGAGTTTGATTTTTCAAAAAGGGATATACAAAAAATAAAATAATTTAAAAAATGGCTCAGTGTTAGTTTGATCAAAAGGTGGTTCAATTAGTAGCTAGTATGGTTGTACAAATACACTGTAGAGAAAGAAAAAAACAAAGGATGATTGTATAGATAATAAACTAGTTGTACGATTGACGATGATGTATGGGTTTCAAAATTTAGGTAGACATTGTGGTTGGTATAATAAAAGCAGAATTAAGCATATGAATGTATTGCATAGGGATTTTATGAAATTTATGTAGCACTTGGCTCGAGCAACGTACAACCTTATGGAGCTATAATTGATGGATTTATTGAACAATGATTTCAGGGTTATGTAGAATTAATTCAAATTTGCCCAAATCAATAGTTTCAATACAATGTAGTGGACACTCCGAGTTCACTATGGAATTGAGAAAAGATGTACACAATGTATATAACATGTATATAAAATAATAATAATAAAATGATTGATAAAGTGATGATACTATAATGAGTCAATTAATGGTTGATAATATATATATATATATATATATATATATATATATATATATGCATTCACGAGTCACAAAGTATTTCTTTTGATTTTTTATTTAGATCAACTTATATATTATTATTGTTATTCTATTTCTTTTGATCTTTTATTTAGATTAACTAATATTTATTATTATTGTTATTCTCAATTAGAGGAAATTTCAACTCAAAATGGGCCTCCTAAAATAAACTAATAAAATAATAAAATAATATTTATTAATTTTGGAGGAAGAAAATAAAAAAACTACTTTTTTGTTTGTATTTTTGACATATCTCCCTGTGTTTTTACTCAAACTTCGATTGAGAGAGCTCATTGGATGCGGAATTAAATTTTGTATCCAACGAGTACCCACTCGGCATACTTTTGATGGACCGTGCTACCCCAAAAACAAGAAATACTTGAAAAAACGGAATGATGATGTCATCATTCCGTTTTTTTAGGTATTTCTTGTTTTTGGGGTAGCATGGTCCGTCAAAAGTATGCCGAGTGGATACTCGTTGGATGCGGAATTTAATTCCGCATCTAACGAGCTCTCCCGATCGAAGTTTGAGTAAAAACTCAAAAGTATGCCGAGTGGGTACTCGTTGGATGCGGAATTTAATTCCGCATCTAACGAGCTCTCCCGATCGAAGTTTGAGTAAAAACACAGGGAGATATGTCAGAAATACAAACAAAAAAATAGTTTTTTTTATGATACCTATCCCCAAATTTATATTAAAAAAGTGTTTAAGACCTATACGGTATTTCAAATTTAAAGCAATTTCATTGGCTAACACATGATGAGATGGAATTTGAATAAAAGTTAAAAGGCCCATTTTGAGTTGAAATTTCCTCTAATAATGAGTCTCTTAATGATATACATATATACATTCACCTATTATTTTTTTTGATTTTTTATTTAGATGAACTAATATTTATTATAATAAATATTATTGTTATCAGTATTTATACTTATATTTATGCCTTTTCTCTCATACATAAGCCATGCACTTCTGTTTATGGATGGTTTCACTGGCCATACCGCAGCTGGTTTAAGCAAGTCATAGAGGTCACCTTGTGAGCTTTGATTAAAGGAATGTGAAACTTATTAGAAGGTCAAACCATCTATGTGAGCGTATTTCATTTAATGTTTATGTTGTTCACTTGTCCAGCTACAATATGTTCAGAAATTAATTTTCTGCATTTAACTAGTTTTTTTATTATTTGTTTGATTCGAGAGCATAAAGCAAGTGGTCATCTGGAGTTGTGAATTTTAACAATAATTTAGAAATTATAAAATAGAAAATAGAAACAAAGAGAGAATATTTCTTGACCAAGAAGATGAAAAACGAAAGTTTAAAGACTCGAAATGCTTTAAAAAAATTAAAAAAATCTTTTAAAAAAAATCCCGACAAAGTTAACTGTTCAATATAATTTAAAAAGGACAAATGGTAGTTTGTGAGTAGATAAAACTTTTGAAAAATAATTACCCAATAAGATTATTCTGGTATGAAAAACTCAATTCTTCAAATCAGAACTTTAATGGCAATTCCTCTCAACATAATATCACGGACAGCAGTGGTATGAAAAACTCAATTCTTCAAATCAGAACTTTAATGGCAATTCCCAACATAATATCACGGACAGCAGTAGAAGTATACAATTCCTTGGATCAGGTTCCTTGATCTCATAATTTTATATGCTCTTTAAAAGTTGTGTATAAATAAGTTGATCTGGCTTCCCTGTTGCACTCTAACGACCTTTTCAACAGCTAAATTTATAATTATCCTTTATATATAAAATTTCAAAATTACACAATTGATATGACATGAATTTCATTTCAACTTTGTTTCTTGATGCCAGCAAGGATGCTGAACAGAAAAATTATCTTTGTAGATCCGATGGTTTATAATCTCACAGTTGCTGACTTAAACTTAGTGCCTAGTTCTAACATTCTCACCATTCTAAGGACCTTAAGACGACGAAGACAAATCTTTGGGATCAGAGTTATTCTTGAGGGTATTTTCTGATATCTGAGTTACCCTATCTTTGAGACAATGCAACTGAATATCATAAAACCAATCTTCTAAAATGAACAAAATTGTACCCGCGTCTATAACCTTGGAGATACCATCTTGTCTTCTTCCAAATGCAGCCTTGCAATTTTAACAAAAACATCACCCATTTTTAGATCAAAGAGTGAAGAAGAAACTTAAGTCTACGTTGATGACAAGAACCAAAGTTCCAAGTTAGACGTACAGCCCATACAAGAAGGGATTGGCAGGATAATCAATACAACTACAATCATCCTCTTCGTTGACTGCTACAGATAAGAATAGATGTAGAATAATTGGATTTGATGCTGAAGTCAAAGCTCATACATACCAATATCATGAACAAAATCAATCTAACTAGAAGTAGTTTACAATTCCAAAAACGAATGTTGTGTGATCATGTTAAAGACAAACTTATCCATATTTGTTCAGAAGGCTTCTTTAAATCTTGCATAATGTTCTAGATTGAATGTCCAGATTTATAATTTTATAAAGACACTAGTCTTTTTGAAGGGCACATTGTCTGAAGCTATTCATTTTTTCCAAACAGAGTTTGAAAGAAAAGTTGGAAATTGGAGCTTATACGTTTTAATTACACATTTTGAAAAAAAAACCAAAAAAATTCAGACATGAGCAATCAAGCGAACATAAAAATTTGCTAGAAGCCTGTCAAAGAAGCATTTAGCCATTGAGTCATGTCAATAAATAAAGTGAATGCTTTTTCATCATTTTGATGCATCATCTAGGATCAAGTTTCAAACCATATACAATCATAAACCATATGGCATAAACCCAAGAAAACCAAACTTCCAGAATCAAAATTAATGACAGACAGTTCTACGATAGATTAAGTAGTTTGTGCTAGATAAGCCCGAGTCTTTAGTAGACGTTTATAAAATTCATGTTCTTAAATATGCAGATGTAGCATTAAGTGTGAACAAAGCTTAAATCACATTTAAGAGATAGGATTCGGGAAATTTTCAATTCAATAAACCAAACAAGAATGTTAAAATCCTTGTAGTTCCTAGGCAACCTCAAACTTTAGCATTCATCTAATACGTAAAAAAAAGACATTAACATGACAATTCAATTAAGGCACCACTGTAACATTCACATTTTGCTCTCATAATACCCTACCTTATAAAACATAATGCACTCAAAGAGGCATCACATTACAATATTTATACCCTCATGTACCATAGAAAAACCCTAGAAATCCTGAAATAATGTGTAACCATTCTAAATCCCCAATATTTAATATGACATTCTGCAAAAGTTGTTTTTCATTGTGAATACCCTGATGTTATTCATAATTCGTGCCAGTGCAAGGGAGCATGTTCATGATATTTTGATCTGATCACAACTAAAAGAGTCCTATAGACTATAAAGTTATGTTTCCCCTAATGAATAGCTTCTACCATCTATTATAAAATTTCCAAGTAAAATTATTCAAAATAATTAAAATCCTTACAACCCTAAACATCCATCATTCACATTATTACTGCAAAACGCCAACAGTCAGAAAGAGTGATTTGGACACCACTGCAAAACCCCCCAAATTTTGAAACATACAGTAACCATCTCCGCAATTTCAACATTTCCATTAAAAAAACACAAACCAACCCTAAAAATTCAGGGTACACATGAAGACTGAAAAAAATCAACATTATAAAAGTAAAAATCCTAGGGCTTTGTTATACAATACATAATAGACAATTAGGGTTTTGTGGGTACAGTATCCATGAGGCTCTTGACCTTGGGGATGTAAAGAGAATGCACCACAGCTTGTCTTGATGCCACCTCTAACTGGGATTTGCCATCAGCAAATGCAGAAACAATAGCAGCCAGATCTGTCAGCTGTCGGTTTTGTTTGAAGCCCTCGGCTGTCCGTCTCTTGACATACTCTCGTATGTTGTAGTCAGGGAACTTGCGACCAGTCCGTAACAGTGAGCGAAAGAGGGATCGAACCTCTGATGTCGAGGGCAGGCGTCCAATTGCCATCGCCATGCCTGACAGTTTTCCTGTCAACAGAATGTTTGTTCATTTAAACCCTTGACGTTAAGTGATAATATGAAATATGTGGAATCATTGATGATGAATGAGAATAGTGATGAAAGAGGGTATAATTCAATATTAAAATGTTGCAAATCGTGTTGGCGAGGGCGGGGAAAGAAACTTATCGACAACATCTGGGAAAATATCCGAAATATCAATAAACTTTAAAAAATATATAAATATATAAAAAATTTAAACATATAAAGCAACTCCCTCTTAAAGTAGGATATCAGCTATCCAAAACAAAACGGCTAAAATTTCAGATAACACATCCAGAAGAAAATTAAGTGCCAAGCATAGTGTGATGGATCAGAGTGCCAGATACATAGTTTTTCAGACTTTTTCCATGTCCCTAAAAGTTTTAAGAGAATATCAATTAACCCAAAACCTCAAAAATTCTACAAAGAACTTGAAACTATGCCAGATTCAAATTATTTACTTGACGAGATTCAAAGCAAAATTTTGGGGCCGTTTTGTATCATGTATATCCTAGTCCACTCCACTCCCTTCCTCTTGCCTTTTTATGGGCAAATGTAACCGTCAATATCCCCTTTGTTCTCAATCCTCAGCTTTCCCTTTCCAAACTGAGCAAAAATATTCAAAATCTTCTTACTCAGCCAATATTTTCCAATTTCTAACAATATTTTGCCAATAAATCACAATGTTTTAATATCGAAATATTTTGAAATTTTAAGAATATTGTGATTTTTTCCCGTGATAATATCGCCACGCTGAGAGAATAGCGATATATCGTGATGTCGACAATAATTTTGTGATATTTGCCACTGGTTCAAAATAAAACCTGAAAGAAACAGGCCTGGTGTCCATAAGTACAAAATTGCAGACAATTTAGTTGAAGTACAAAGGTACATTTCAGGAAGTGGGGCTAATTGAATTGGATACCAACATACCGCCTTCAGTTTTATTGCCCATCTCAGCCCTTCATAATTTGCACTAGGCCAGTGCCCTTTGACTGTATTTGCCAAACTAGGGTTTGAACCGGTAAACGAAAACAACATAAAACGGGATCTAAAACAAACACAAGGGAGGATCGGATTGTATTTCGAAACGAGGGCAATTGAAAATTACCAGCAGTAATTCATGTTTATTAATTTTAGATCAATCATATGGGTTGGAAGGGCATAAACCCTGGCATCAGGAAAAAATAAAATTCGAACAAATTCGAACAAATTAGATTCAAAATTTCAACAGGAATGGATTAGAATCATGCGTCCGACAGGAATTTGGCGGAATTGATCAGGATCGTGAAGATGTGGGCAGAGAATCCTAAAAATATGAAGACAGCTCAGCAGATAGGTCCAAAAAATTAATAATAAAAACATCCAGACTATCAGTATAAACAGGAAAAGACCTAAATGATTGCATATCGATCGGCGTAAACAGGAGAAAGCATTCACAAGAAACTGGAGCTACATACCCGTGATTTCAATTGTCAAATCCCTTACTGGATGGAATTCCTGTGGAAAATTAACTTAAATATATGAGACTGCAAAACCCCATATAGTCGGGTTGGGTAAACTATGAATATTGAAAGAGTACTCAGTGGACAGGAGACGAGATTTTATTCTAGAAAGGCATTCTGAAAACGCAGGTGTTTCATATTTACGATTCATAGGTTTAGGGAGGAGAAGGACAGAAGGGAAAGTATAGTAGTTTGGGTTGTATTTTTTTACACTATTTGGAATATGAATTATGTTCTTTTACACCTAACACCTCGGAGGTGAGAATAAGATTTTATATTACTAAAAACAATTTCAATTTTTTTTATATAAGATTAATAAATATTACATAATTCACAATTTCACAATTTTGTATGTAAGATTAATAAATATTACACAATTCATATTTATTAGGGTCACGGAGAAGGGAGGAGAACTTTGAATAAGCAAGCATCACAATGTCATGGTGAATCTTTAACATGGTGAATCGAGGATTGCTTACTCAAGTTTTCCAACCTCCTCTATGTGACACATTAATTTATAAATAATAAATATGAACTATGTAATATTTATTAATCTTAATTTTAGATTATATTTATTAATCTTACATATAAAATTTTGAAATTGTTTTTAATAATATAAAATAGTATTTTTGCTTTTTAGGTGTTAGGTGTAAAAGAACATAATTCATATTTCAAATGGTGTGAAATCAGCATAGATCCAAATCCTAAGCTTTATCAAGGGTAGAAAGAGATAAAATATCTAGAGATGAAAACTTCTTGTAAGTATTGCACTCAAGGAGCTATCATCTTTGGTGTGTCCTATATAGGCATTGATTTGATTCAAACCAAAAAACACATGTTTTTATTTAAGGTGGACATATAATATTTTTATTATTAATATTTAATATTATTTATGACCCACATATAATATTTTTTATTTATTTTTAATTTGTTAGGAACTAACATTACAACATCTCCCCCATACCTCGTTTTAAAACCATGTACAAGGCCCTTGTTTAGGAGGCCTTGCACATGGTCTTAAAACCATTTGCAAGGCCCTCCTAAAGATACCTTTGCTTGATACCTTTTGTAAAGCCTCAGGTATGAGGATTAATTCTGACAAATCATGCATGCTTTATCACAATTTTAATGATGGCAGTCTTAATGATTTCAGGGCTGTTCTTCCCTATAAGATGCTTCCTTTACAGTTTGGTTTAACATACTTGGGTTATCACTTGAAGCCTCTGAGTTATAGAGTGGCCGACTGGCACTGGCTACTGCAAAAACTTGAAAAGAGGATTAATCATTGGGCTTATAAATACTTGTCACTCGGAGGTAGACTAGTGCTTGTCAATGCTGTTCTATCTAGCATTCCGGTTTATTGGATGGGATTAGCTCCTCTTCCTTGTACTATTCTCCAGAAGCTCAGGAGTTATATGTTCAACTTTCTTTGGGGTACTTCTAACATATCATTCAAGTATCATCTGTCAAACTGGATTGATCTTTCTCAGCCAAAATCAGCTGGGGGTTGGGGAATTAAAAATCTCTCCTGGTTCAACCAAGCTCTGCGACTGAATGTGTTTTGGAAAGTCCTCCATTCAAAAGGTCTTTGGTTCCAGGTTCTTCAATCAAAATACTTAAAGGGTCGGACGGTTGTTGAATGGCTCAGGGATAAATCTTTCAGCACACGTAATGTTTCTCTTTTCTGGAGGGGTTTCCTACAGGTTTTACCTTGGATGGGTATGTACCTATCGTGGCAGGTTGGTAATGGTGAAAGTATCATTCTGGGGGTTGACCCGATAGTGGGATCGGTTGCTCCTTTATCTTTCCCGGAAGAACTAAGAACGTACCTGGAAGATTTAGATATCTGCTCATTGTCACAAGCTCACAACCCCTGTCCAAATGCGCAGCATTATTGGTACTCTGCTAGAGATCTTGATCTTGGTGGCTCCTTTGCATCGATTTGGAATGATTTTATTTATGATCTCTCTGCTGCAAGCATTCGCCTATCTAACATCTCTGATAAACTTGTTTGGACTTTTAATAAAAGCAGGGATTCTATTACAGCCAGGGAGGCCTATGACTGTATCTTTTTTTCCTCCTCTCGCTCGGTATCTGTGGTTGCTTGTACTCCTGTATGGCATAAGGCCCTTCCGATCAAGATCTCATGCTTCATTTGGCTTATTCTTCATAATAGTATTCTCACCTGGGATAACCTGCAGCGAAGGGGGTTTTTGGGACCTGGTATTTGTCCCCTCTGTTGGTCTAATGAGGAATCTGTAGATCATCTTTTCTCCTACTGTTTGGTTTGGAAAACTATGGCAGATTTTATTATTGACTATTTCCACATTAAAGTTTGTATTTCAGGCATACCTTCAGTTGATATATTCAATGGCTGGGTTAGTAAGATTCCTAAGAGCTCGCCTCTCTTTCTGCTCCTCTTCAATATGATATGGATTGTATGGAAAGCTCGAAATCTGGTAGTTTTTGAAGGGAAAAAAAGGAATATTCATGGCATTATCCAGCAAATTTTGTCAACTGTTCAGGCTCCATTTCATGGGGTTGTTTCCAAAAAAAGTCGGAGCAAACAAATCGGAAATCCACCTGTCAAGTCTTTTCCCTGTGGTTTTATTGACGGTGCTTCAAATAACAGGATTGCTGGTGCTGGCATTTGCATCTTCCTCAATGACTCTCACTTCTTGGAGTTTTCGTTGGGGGTCGGACATGGCACTAATACCAAGGTGGAGCTGCTCAGCCTCTGGGCACTCCTGCACATCTCCCATATGATGAGGATCCCCTTAGCCCACGTTTACGATGATTCTCAGGTAATCATCAATTGGGCGAAGGGATCGATTGCTCTCTCCCCACCTGAACTTGTTCACTGGTGTAGGGAGACGAAAAAGCTAGCTTCTAGCTTCCAGGATCTGTCTTTCTCTCACATTTATCGAGAGCACAACAAGATAGCTGACCGTCTTTCTAAAAAGGCACTTTCACTTCCCCAAGGGAAAGGCTGCATTATGGTATTTGTTGAGAATCCCCTGGTTGTTGAAGACTATTTTCAGCTCTTTTGAGCTTGTTTAGAGGACTTTTTTTCTCCTTATGGTCTCACTGGTTACTTGTATTTTCGATTCAGTTTCTGATGGGGTTTCCCCTTTCCATGCAACTGTCATTAGCTAGTAAAGTGCTTCTCTTTAGAACGCTGATCAGAGTTTTATTGGCTCTCGATTGATGTGAAAGTACGGATAGTCTTCATCACATGATGAGACCATTTTCTAATGGGTCTTTCTTTGGTTTTATGTGCCTTTCCTCCTGATGGGGATCTTCGGGTGGGCAGTTATGTATTGAGGCCACGATGTAGTGGATGAATGTATTAATTCCCTTTGATTCAATCTGAATAACAAGGACAGGTTTTTTCTTCTTGAAAAAAAAAGGCCCTCCTAAACCATGTACAATAAAACCATGGGTTGTTTAGGAGGCCTTGCACATGGTTTCAAAACCATTTGCAAGGCCCTCCTAAACCATGTACAATAAAACCATGGGTTGTTTAGGAGGCCTTGCACATGGTTTTAAAACCATGTGCAAGGCCAACATTTTTTTTTGCGGATAATTCAATTTTTTTATTTTTTATTATTTTGTTAGGTATGAACATTACAACATCTCCCCCATATTAGCTTGTTTTTGTGGCAGACATTTATTTTGGTGAATAATTAAATTTTTTATTTTTTATTATTTTGTTAGTAACAAACATTACTGGACATTACAAGATCTCCCTCATATTAGGTTGTTTTTTAAAATTTTAAAGTTACTCGACAAACGTTACAAGATCTCCCTCATATTAGGTTGTTTTTTTGGCGGACATTTATTTTGGTGGATAATTAAAATTTTTATTTTTTATTATTTTGTTAGTAACAAACGTTACAAGATCTCCCTCATACAAGATTCCAAAAATGTTACAAAATCTCCCTCATACAAGATTCCAAAAATGTTACAAAATCTCCCTCATACTGGGCTATAGAGCGCCTCTCGGCGCAAAGAACTTTTAGCTATGTAGCAATCCTCGAAATTATCATAGTAGGAGACAAGAATATTTTATAGTAGTAAAACAAATTTCAAAACAACGTATCTAATACTTATAATTTAAACACAAATGGGTCATATAGAGGAGGGAGGGCAACTTGAAGCAAGCAAGCATCACAATGTCATGGTGAATCCCCACTATGTTGGTAGAACAACTACTACCTTTGTGGATACCCTCGAAATCATCATAAGCATAGGTCAATGTAGTAATAATTCGTTATAAAAAGCCCGCGCGACATGACTTATTTAGGATAGAGTGCAACTAAAATACCTTGTTTTTGTCACACATACACAATCCTTATGTTACAACATGTCAGAGAATAAAGTTGTTCAAGAAAACATAAATTAAACTAGTAATTGCCCCGAAAAGGTGCAATGATACGTCGATAGGTTGATGTTGGAGGGTGAAATGGCTAGAAAGGAGAAACTAATACCGAATTAATGTTTTGTAAAGGGAAAATAATTAATATTTTGTAAAGGGGAAATAATTACGCAGAGTTGTGAAAAGATGTGGCAAATCTAACAACAACTATATTTCTATTTAATTTCATGTCTAAAAAGAAGACAAAGAAAGCCAAAGATAAACTATTGATGGTAGAGGAAGAAGTGGGAGGAGAGAGTTGTATAGATGGACAATCTCTAGGATTTGCTTAAATACGTGCAACCATTATACTTTATCCACGGCCTTGTCAAGTGTGTTTATCCATTCTCTCAAGCTAATCATTAGAGGAATTTTGGGGTCTAAAATGGGCCTCCTAAGGAAAATAATAAAATAATAGTTAAAATAATAAAATAATAGTTAAAATAATAAAATAATATTGATTAATTTTGGAGGAAGAAAGAAAAAAACTACATTTTGTGTTCGTATTTTCGACATATCTCCCTGTGTTTTTACTCAAATTTCGATCGGGAGAGCTCGTTGGATGCGTAATTTGATTCTAAATCCAACGAGTACCCACACTGCATACTTTTGATGGACCTCGCTACCCCAAAAACAAGAAATACCTGAAAAAATGTGATGATGATGTCATCATCATGTTTTTTTCAGGTATTTCTTGTTTTTGGGGTAGCAGGGTCTGTCAAAAGTATGCAGTGTGGGTAGTCGTTGGATGCAGAATCAAAATCCGCATCCAACGAGCTCTCTCAATCGAAATTTGAGTAAAAACACAATGAGATATGCCGAAAATACGAACAGAAAAAGTAGTTTTTTTAATGACAAATATGTCAATTCAACCATTATGGTTGACTTATTTTATTGAAATTCTATTGGTTCTTGAATTCCAACTCACAAAAACTTATTTTGGCACGTTTTCTTATAAGGCCCATTTTAGACCCCAAATTTCCTCTAATGATCCTCTGCTTCTAAATTGTCTGAAATGTGCTGTAGAGTGGATTGGGTCCGAAAAGAAACTTATTGATTCTCTTCTTCCGCCTGACTACAGACAGTGTTGGAAACATCCTTTGAGGTACTCCAAATACCACTAGGATATGTAACACCTCATTATTTATGCTAGACTCCCGAGATATAAACTCCTTTTGACTTGTTTCCTCCCAATTCAACTCTTAGGAATAGTTCATTTCATCTTTCAATTTCTCCATCCAATGGGTTATGATAGGCCATGTGTGTAATCCAGGTTGGTGTTACACCCACTAGTGAATATCTTGTAACCTCTACTAATCTTTGATTCCTTGAAACAATTCTCGGATTTATGACACCAAATCCACATCACAATTTCTAGTGAAAACAACATTCTGCATCTTATGCCTACCAGATAAATTATAAAAATGCCTCCAAGTTTCCCCATTGATTGTTCTACTTCAGTTGCCCTGACTTTAAAAATGTTTGAGCATTTCATAAAACCCCTTCAAGTTCCTTAATTGCTTTTCATTTTGCTGCAAGGCCAACCACAAAACTATAAAAAAAACTACTCCAAGCAATTCCAGTGTGTTTCCCCACGCTTTCCCATTTCCCGCTTCCAGAGCTCAAAGAGAAACCAAAATTTAGACGCAAATATTTCTCAAATGCATTTACAACCATACATTACCAACACCTCTTAGAGAAAACACACTTCCAATTTGAATCTATTCCTCCCAAATTGTATGTAAACTATCATACAACCTTCCACAGTTTTCGTAGGCAAAATTTCTCAAACCCATTTGTAATGATCTCTAGAGACACCACAAATTTTATTTATTTATTTTACACCAAATAGTACATTCTAAGTAACTGCTACTACCATTTTCCAAACATACATTTGACTCATTTTTAATTAGTTCTAATCATTATTATCCCCAATATAAAATATATTTATTGAATTCCATACCTATACACTACAATAGTACATATCAATTTCTTTACACCATACTATGGCATTGTTCATTGTGACATCATACTAATCTTAATTGTAACCACAATAAGGAAACATTTTAGACATAATCCTTAACATTATTCACCCATCCTTTCCTAATATGTATAAAAAAAATCAATTTTATGTTTCTTACCTGTTTCTCCTCTCTCTCTCTCTATATTAACCATTTCCATCAAATATTAAAACTAAATTTATTTTAACCTTTTTTCACTAATTCAAATTTTAATACAAATAATCAACTAAGTTCATTCCAAATTCTTATTTATTATAAACAATTGAATTTATTAAACTCAATTACCAATAATTATTAATTTCACATAACATCATATAATTCAACATAGATTGAACTTGTATAAGTTTTACAAAACCATTATTTTATAATAATTTATAAAATGGTTGAATATGTATTGAACTTGTATATGTTTTGCAAAACTATTAAAATAAAGTATTTTAAAATTTATCCTATTCTAATTTAATTTACAATTAGTTAAAATTCCACAAATTTTTTTTTTTGTCAAATGTGTGACATTTAGTTATAACTTATATATAACTGGGAGAACAATCTAAAATATTTTGACCTGTACATTTATAAAAATGAATTAATTTACTCAAAACTAATAATATTTATATGTGTAAGTTTTACATATTCTTGACATAATATAAGTAAAATATATTTTCTATAATAATTTAACAATAGAATTTTAAACAAATCTATTGACATACTTAAAACAATTGCAAAACAATTGCAGTAAAGCTAAAACTAAATATATGCATTTACATTTCTTAATAATTAATTTAAAGAAAATATATAAACAACTTTCATGCATTTAAATTTCAAAATTGGTATTGCTTTTTATAAATATATATATGTATATGTTTAAGAGTAAAAAGATATATATATATATATATATATATATATATATATATATATATATTAACCAAAAATTAAAAATAAGAGTAACATGATTATTAATTACCGTGAAAGATTAAAAAAAAGGACAGATATGATAACTGTATAGCTGTGTTCTAAACGATTTATTGTCTTTTAACGTTTCCTTATATATAAAGCAAAATAAATATATATATAAAGGTGGATCTTATTTATAGAAACTTGTAAACGTAATTATGGCAATACATTTAAGACTTTTACGCATTTAAAAATATCAATTTTATAAACATAATTATGGCAATACATTTAAGACTTTTACACATTCAAAAATATCATTTTTATAATGAAGAAATCTAGCAAGAAGTCCATATTTTTCCAGGCTGCACGCTAACCTTTTGCATAGTACCAATCCTGGAGAGAATTTGGTGCGCAACTACAATGCTACTAATCAGAAATCTATGCTCTCGTGCGGGAGTTTACACCAATTGCAGCTTTATCTTGATCAAGAGCTAACTTCAACAAGGGGTTGTATAATGAAGAGCTCTTAAGAGTGGACGTTTCTACGGTTTTTGGTTGTTCCACTTGTATTCATAATTCATTATTTAGCTCAAGCACAGAGAACAAATTAAATCATATTTAAACTAGCAAGTGCTCTTAGAAGGTGCAATAATATGTCGATTATTTAAGTTAGTTTCTTTGTCAAGTAATTAGCAAGGTGTTAGATTTCAAGTGTTAATGACTCGAGAATAAAGTAATTATATTTAAGTTAAAGTTGCCCCAATAATTCAATAAGCGTGATAAACAAATGATTGTCTCTCTAAAGCTGTCACCAGTAGAAAGACAAGAGCTTAAAACGAAAAAAAGTTGAGCTTGTGGGCAGTGTTGGATGAGGTGTACTCTTTATGCTAAACTATAAACTCTACAGTCCTTAAACATGATTATTTGCAATTCATCGCACAGTTAATCGTGTACACCTTAATCGAAAATATGTGACATACCAAAACATTACTATTACTATGCACTCATTCATATCTATGTGTGTGTGAAAACACACTCAGATTAAATCTTAGAAAAAAACAGAAATATTTTTTATCTCAACAAAGCTTGAATAATAGTGCACTTAAACTTCCTTGACGGAATCCCATGCCTTTATAAATTGATATTCACTATCCTTTCTACTACCCAAAAACTTTCATCCCCTAAAGCAATAAATTTAGCAGTGTAAGTTTTTTTTTGAAATCATTTCTTTTGTTTGCAAACTCTTTTTGTCTTTTGCCAAATTAGTGCCATCTTTCTCAATTGCCTTCTTAGCTACTACTTCATTCCTCTTCTCTATATATCTCAAGCTAATTATAATAACATCTTTACATATAGGATGATTTGGTGCTTCCATACATGGCTCATTATGAGCTTGAGGCATGACATCGACCCTTGAAATTGGAACATGCTTGTCCACAAAAAGGCTAGTATCCATAGCTCTTTGATTGATAGTTTCAAAGCGTATTTTATTTGAATCAATGAAAGAATATTTTGATATACTTTCCCCATGATGGTACACTTCCTTTATTTCATCATATATGTACTCTTCTCCCTCGTATGTGTGCAAAACACATACCTTAATTGTCCAAACACAATCCAATAAGTGCATTTTCTTGTCCTCGTAACCATTTTTATGGGGGATGTTGTGCATAGGGTCAACTCTTTCTTGAGATGGGTATGCATAGAGCCTCACTTATTTATTTTGGGTAAAATCGATCATCTATTTGAATTGTATATCCACAAACCAAATATCACCTATATCTCAGTCACCTTCACACTTAGTTATACTTGGGTTGGATATTCACAAACCTACTCTCATATTATATTTGAGCTTTCTTCTAAGTTGTGCCCTCTCAAGTGCACCTATGTATTTGGGGCAAAATACATAGTGCATCTATTTATTTTGGGTAAAATCGATCATCTATTTGAATTTTATATCCACAAACCAAATCTCACCCATATCTCAGTCACCTTCACACTTAGTAATACTTGGGTTGGATATTCACAAACCCACTCTCATCTTATTTTTGAGCTTCCTTCTAATAGATGATCGAATAATTGCAGGATTACATATATAACATACTTCTTACCGTTACAAGACACTGATTTAATTAGCGAAATCCATTTATCCTATAATGTTATTCCAAGTTCAATATTCTATCTCAAGATGATTCATTGTTATAGGTTTAATTACAAACAGTGTTAAAAACTGTTGCATTTATAAGGTAGGATTAACCTGTGTCTACAATCCCTTTGGATGATCATCCTCAATGGCTCTTTTGTTCCTTGTACTTGTGAATGTTGTAGGACAATGTCAAATGTGAGTTGTTGATTGTGAAGTAAGGTATTTATGGAAGTAGGAAAGTGAGTGTTATCTGGTATTACTTATCCATTCCTTCAATTGTCATTGATTTAGTTAGGTGTAGTCTCCAATGCATTTGTTGATACTCCCGAATGATTCCATGTATGGTTAGTGTCAAGATCCTGGATACCAAGCATGTCAAGATCATTAACGTGGATATTGCATGTAGGGACTAATCTTGACAAAACTTTCCATTTCGATATATATTAATTTACATATAGAAATATCTATAATATTGAGAAATCCTATATAGTTACGTGGAAAAACCTTACTGTAGTGTAGTTTATCATTTGTTATTAATTTTTAAACTATTTTAATTAAGAATTTATAGGAAGATTTTTTTAATAGATAATATGAATTTATAAATATTTGTATAAATATTAAATAAAGTTTAGCAAATTTTTTTCTTTTTCTATTTTATTTTATTTAGAGTATTTACATTTAAAAAAATAACAAAAATATGTATTTTAAAACTATTATTAAATTCAAATTTAAAAATAGATTAAGAATCTTGTCACTATAATCTTATTTTTATTTTTAAAACTTAATTTATAATTTATATATTTAAAAAACTTGAATATTATTATTCACCCTTTTTTTATCACTCTTTATATATCACTATATAAAATGTATTAAAATAATGTTTATTTTAAATTGGAACTCGCATGAAGATTCAAACAAATATAAATATATAAATATCTTTGAATTGAGGAATTGAGGAATTGTAAGATATTGTTGATTTTGTTTCATTAGATGATTTAAAATTTTTTGTTAGCTAACTTTTCAATTGAAGATTTGTGACACATTGTTGATGTTGTTGGATTATTAGAGAGAATATACAATTTTAAATAGCTATGTTATTTGGTAATGAATACATTTTCTTATTTTTAAAGTTTTGAAATTAATTATAATGTTTTTTATATTTATAAAATTTATAAATATTTAATTGAGTTTTTTTTAAGATGACTGTTTTACTTTTTAAAAAAGATAAGAAAATGTTGAGTAAACTATAAAAACAAAAAACATATGAAATATAAATAAAACTATAGTTTTTTTTTAGTAAATCTCTTGTAAATGAAATATACTATATTTCTATAGTACAAAGCAAACTTAAAAGACATATATAATGATACATAAATTATAGTAATATACAGAAATTGCTACATAAATTGCTATAATGATATATAATGATACATAAATTGCTCCAAGAAGGTGTAATGATACGTCGATAGGTCAATGTTGGAGGGTGATTTTGTTGGAATGAGAAACTAAAATTAAATCAGTGTTTGTAAAGGAATGAATTAGTGAAGAAGAATTGTGCAAAATTGTGAAAAAGATGTGGTAGATCTGACAACGATTAATAGAAAGAACAATTGTCTAGATGACAACCCATAAAAGAATGGACATGAGCATTATTTATTTAAATTAGTGTATTGCAACATTAAATATATAAATGGTGTGTAGACATAGGTAAACATTAACAAATTATGCACTCTAGCAACAAAGAATTGTTCTTGGAGGCTAGGTCCAGAAGCCAACCCAAGTAGCCAAGTCAATCAATGAATCCGTTGACCAGCCCGATCGACAAACCTCAATTGACCTTTTGGTCAACAATTATGCCATATGGTTTTGAGAATGGTTGCCTTATGGTTTTAGGAATGCTAAGCATTCAAAACTTGATGTAAACGTGCATTGCTTATGAGAAATTTTAAGATTGTGAGTGAACTTATTTTAAATTTGCACATTTTTAAATTTGAGTAATTTATAGCTTTTGTTATGTATCTATTGTATTTATGTGGTTCACGATTTTTTTGTCTATATTTGTCACTGTGCACTGCTCAGTGCTCACCACAATGGGGAGGAAATCTTAGAGATCAGTCTAGGCGGGGTTTGNTTTATGTGGTTCACGATTTTTTTGTCTATATTTGTCACTGTGCACTGCTCAGTGCTCACCACAATGGGGAGGAAATCTTAGAGATCAGTCTAGGCGGGGGTTGAATACAAGCAGGTGACATGATGGTGACAAGATGGGGCAATGATCGACCCAATGTACAAATCCTGTGCTCCCAAATAATTAATCTTAATTTACAAAATAGAGGGCTTCTCTTAATGGGCTTAATTCGGTTTTATGACACAAGATTTGTGAACACTGGACTTCGGTCCCAATTTTGTTTGACCCTGCAGGCCTCATCTGACCTGGGCATCCGAAGCCCATAGTAGCTTTTACTCTTCACAAGCATCAACCTACTTTGAAGTTGGACAACTCATCTTCTGTGGCAACTATGTGGGGTTTTGCAAAGAAATTCTCTGCATTCGCACTCGAAAAAGTGCATCATGATAATGCAACAAGCACTCAGACCCGTGGGGTCGAGAGTGTTAGTGGAATGTATAACATATACCAACTTGCAAGCCTCTCCCCTGTACGGCACAATGGAGGGAATAGAAGAGCAATTCGAAGCACAGAATTGGCCTACTCTCATATCTGATTCTGACAACAGAGTCCACTGGGATAACTCCGCCTATAGGAAAATGGTTGGATAGCCAGAGCATTCGTGGCTTGAATATCTTGCAAGTAATTTCCATTCACATTCTCCCAAAGTCATAAAAATTAATGGGGAAGTGGTTTTGATGTTCCAAAGATTCCAAATACCCCACTCCGTACCAGCATTTTCCTACAACGTTAAAATTCAATGAACAAACGACGTGAATAAAAGCTCCATGACAGTTCCCTGCGACATCGTTAGAAGTGACGACGATTTAAAGGATTGCTTCTATACATGGAAGTTCAAAGATTTGCCATAGAATATTTGCCCTAGATCCACCCAATAATTTTTCCTACTTCCTGTAATCAAACAACATCCTTCAAGGAAACAAAATATTAAATCTATATCACATTGAAGATTGAGCTTTAATAGTTTGAATCACATACCATATTGTAATGTACCATTCAAAACCAAAATATGAATTTCACGAATTCGAAAGATGGTTCCGGAAATGTCAAAACACATTTTTATATATTTGCATTTCATGAATGAAAAAGACACGTATCAATATCAAACCCCAAAGCTAAATCATGAAATTGATGACATATACAATCAAAACCCCCCAAAGAGAAATCATGAAATTTATGAATAATTTTATGTTTTATTGAATTTATAATCTAACAACTATCACAACACCATACCATAGAAATTTAATCACATCATAAAGTTTGGGTCAGTAAAACAATTTAAAATTTAAAAGAAAACCCATTTTCCAATAAATCAAGGTTATAAACATCTCTTTTAAAAACTAAAAATAATTAGAAACTAATATTAAATTCCTAAAATTACCAGCCTCTAAAGAATAGTAAACTACTTTCATTTTATATTAAAAAAATAAAAATAAAAAATAAAAAAAACTTTACCAACTGGCCAAAATTGTATTTATTCACTGTAAAAAAAATTAAATATATTTTTTCCAATATTTAATTTTGATTTCATCTAATTTAGTATATTATTTAAATATCTAATTTAGTATATTATTTAAATATTAAATTTCCACTTAAAATCATTTTTTTAATTTTTTATTTCAACACAGGTAACAATCTTGTTCCAGGTATCCTTCAGCTACCATTAAAATTACTTGAATATTCACACTGCCGTAGCGCCAGAAATCAAAATCAATTCTTCAATGCTAAAGAAATATAAAAACATTGTATGTATATGTTGCAATGGTTTGGTGTTTGATATCCTTAAGCACAAACCCCCCTTTTCATGAGCTTTCTCGGTATTTCTGTTTGTTATTTGCAGAAAGAGAGTAATGGCTTCCAAAAAACAAGCACTCATATGCCGCACCAGATTATAAAACCCACAGATCAATCTGCAAGAAAACACCAAGGCGAGAGGCACCGGCCAAACAGCCTGCGAGACCTCCCGCAAAAGGAAAATAAATTATTATTAATAATTTGACCCGCTTGCAAGCGCACCCGCAAAGACAATCATATCCTTTACAGAATCGCAACAAACAACTAAATCGCAATAACTCGATTAACAGATCTACAATTCGAATCCTGTTGCAGACCTTAACGCTTATAGTGTTATTCAAACCTTTGAATGAATTAGCTAGTCACAACCAAAAGCTTATCGTTTTCAGAGGATCCGCAGTAATATTTTGAATGATATGCACTGTACTCCATTAAAGTCTTTTGAGCTCAAAAGAGCTAACTATCATTAAAGAAGAAAATAACGGGGAAGAGAAGCATCATGATCATCATCCTCCTTTATTAATTTCTACATAAAAACAATATGATGCGCTCACATGAAATCATTTGTCAAAAGTGGAGAAAAAACTTGCACAAGAGCATTTGCATAATGATATATTATCTTGCATTCCAGATATATAAGGGATACTGGGAAATTTTGCAGACCAAGCCTTCCATAACCGAGGCATATGGGTGCGTGAAAATCTTCATTACAAACCCATTCATCATTAAATTTTCCACTCCTGAGACTCAATTTCAGCCACCCCAATAGGCATCAAGTTTCCATTGGCAAAGAAACAGAGGTTTTGGAGGTCCGCTCCCACACCATTCATTACATTTCCCAGTGTTCAAAAATTGAGACAGTCGTTGTTGCCAGCAGGAATAGGTGGACTTTGGGACTCTGAAAGACAGACAACATGTCGTTTGTCTATTTGTCCAACAAGTAGATATCGATTTAAAGAGGTCATGGTAACCATCCTCTCCCTGCTGTTCTATGTCCGTCACGTTCCTTCTCCATTCATTGCAAACAGGTGGCAGAACAAAAAACTGAGAGCACCCGAAATAGATTAGTAGTTGAAGCTTTGTACAGTTCGCCAACCCCTGATGCTCGCTTCACACATCCGTCTGCATAACTTACTGTTCTGGAGAAAATACCAAGTTCGTGGGCATGCTATAGAAGAGCCTTCGAAACCTCAGAAGATCTTTCGAAAGGGAAAAAAATTTCAAAATATAGTAAGCAACTAAGGAACTTGCTGTCCAAATAGTAAAAACAAGGATTAAGAATGGAACAACCTGTGAGGCACCGCTCAACCTGTTCAAACGAAAAAAATTAAAATCCCCGTCATCTTCATTGTTAGCTTAGTTTCCAGGGTATGGAAATCCATCCGAAAATCTGGCATATTCTGCAACATAAACTCCGGCCACGGATAGCGATGCTCCATGGTGTTCTAGCGAGATGGTTTCTCATGGGGGTGTAAGTCACCAGTGGCTCTCCTGTCAATGAATTAAACATGATACCAATATTGGGCTCGCTAGTGGAATGTTTAACAAATTCATTTCCAGATCTTTCATCAAATTGGGAACTCACGCCCAATCCCTTTAAGCCATCCACCAGTTTCACTCAAAGATCAACCAGTTTAACTCAAAGATCACACCGAGGAGGTAGGGTACATCCTTCTACAATATAGTGTCTCTGTGCTTGAATGTGCTTCTAGGACAGGGGCGAAAGCACGGGAATGAACGTAGACTCAGTGAACATCTCAAACACTCAACCACTACAAAATGCAGTCTCGATGAAATTATCAAACACGCAACCGCGGCAAAAGCAAACTTCTTCAACACTCAACGTTACATGCCAGAGAGCGGCAACAGTCACATACAAGCTTGAAAACAACAAACTCAGCATATAGGCATATACCTTACTTGGATCTCGATTAGTCACTGCTACATTGCCATCAAAGTTACAAGTACTAGTGGCCATGACATTCTTCTTGTAGTAGTTGTCAAAAGCATATGAAGCATGAAAAGAAACACTATATGGGTTATAGCACATGCCACCTTGTTGAATCGCTGTACAGTCGAACACCTCCAATCCCACATGCATAGTTCAGAACATCCTGCGAGTTTGAATCAAAGATACCAGACTTCGCTACACACCAATCCACGACACATTATTTTCATCCCAGAGCTCTGTGAGGGGAGGAAATAAACGGTTTTTCTCTCGATAATTAAATTTTAATCTAGGGATTTTTGGGATGAATCTGGCTCAAAGATTATTTTCTCTGAATTTTCAGCTTTAAAGAAGGGTTTTATCCGAGAAATATTGAATAGAGGAGAAATCGCCACTGACAGAACACTCATTATCAGAAAAATCAAAAGGAACCTTAACTAACTAATTTGGCCGAAGTTTTCCAAAATGGTTTTTCAATCCACTATTTCGGAGACCCATATGGAGCACGAAAGCACCATCACAAGCCTAAGCGTATGCCTTTGAATGAAATTAGCAGGGGGGATTAAGAATTTGAATGGGTTGGACAGACTTGCAGGACAGGAGACAAACAAACTCTGATTCTTCTTGCTAGTAGGAATGGCTAGTTCCATCCCAGCTGCATGAGCCTGACCTCCTCCTATTCAAACAGATGCAACTCAGTGGCCCATGTGCATGTACTAGCATTTTCTCCCCGCTGTCAATACATTAGTGAAGAAGAATTCAATACAGTAGTGAAGAGGAGGCAGTGTAAGACCTTGATAAGACGAAGATCAATTCCTGGAACTTGCTCGACCCTTTGCTGCTCCATGGGTTCCAAGCTGCAGAGGCAGAGTTATCCACTAAACCAAGCCTCTTACCGCCTCTCGTAGCATTGAAAGTAACAGGTGAGTAGATAGAATGCATTGAAAGAGAGGAACACCAACAACCAAGTAGGCATATGAGCGAACACCAGCAAAACCAACAGATCATGAAGAAGCCAGTTGGATAGATAGACGACCAAATCTGTACAATTTTTTTCAAAAACGGACCTGGGAGAAAAACGTCTATCAACGTGACTAACCAATTTGCACCTACTAGCACAACCAAATTCCCAACATAATTGATGACAATAGTTGAGCTAACTCCTTGAGTTACCAATGCTTTGCTATTCATATGATTGTTATGTAGAGATATTTATTAAGGATAAATAAGACCAAATCCGTACAATCTTGTTTCAAAACGGACCTGGGAGAAAAACGTCTATCAACGTAATTATCAACTAATATGCACAAGTGAAAAAAAATTACAAATATACTATTAACCCTTATTTATCCTCAATAAATATCTCTACATAACAATCATATGAATAGCAAAGCATTGGTAGCTCAAGGAGTTAGCTCAACTATTGTCATCAATTATGTTGGGAATTTGGCTAGTTTTGTGCTAGTAGATGCAAATGTGAATCTTCTTGGGTTAAGCACACTATTAAGTGATGCTTTCCAACATTGGTGAAAAAATCAATAACATGAAACTAATATTAACAAGAACCACGTGGTGGCAATGCAGCCGATATTGCCATAACAATTTTGGGGTTTGACGAAATTTAATGTGCATTATTAAACATTTAATAATAAGAAACATATCATAAATCGAAATTCATGGTGCATCATTAAACATTTAATAATAAGGAACAAGCCTCTATTGACTACTATATCTATTGCATTTTCCTTTAAAACAAAATATATGAATTATGTTATTAAATATTATTGTTAATATTAGGAGATTATTTGGAAGCATTAAATTAAATATATTTCATTTTATTTGTTGTAAATGTTTCATGGAGAAATTATAGTGAAAGAGCACCAATCTTATGGAATTTTATAGTTAGAGTGCTAAGCCAAAGCACTTCAATTTGCAAGCACAATAAAAGTGTATTTGAAAAAATGCACATAAGTAGGTAGAACAAATTAAAATATAGCAATTACAATTATTATATTTAAACACTCTTAACCACTTCAAACTCGTGATCCAACCAATTTTTACCCCTCATGGAACTTTCTACTTTCTACCCTTCATTTTTCAATGAAGGGAAATAGAAAGCAATTTGCGGTTAAATAGCAACAAATCTCCATATCGACAAGACAGTATTTGCTAAACTATACTTTATAGTAGAAATAGTTCATCCATTTAGCTAAATTTTTAATACTTAGAAGAGATTATAAATTCATAGATCCTTAAATCAAAATACCTTTGGACAAGAGCAGGTGCTCCATAGTTGCATGTAACAACAGAGCTAGCTTCCAAGGATTAGCATAGACCAGGGTGTCACATGCGGTATGCCTATATCCATGTCTATCAAACTAGCTCTAAGAACTCTCCCTCTAAAGTTCACAACTTCAATGTAGGAAACAAACACCTCAAAAGGTCAGGAAGTAGGTCGATCAAGCTATATATATATATTATGATTTTTTTCCAAAAAAAAAAAACCAAAACAACATTGTTATTCTATGACTACATGTATTGGCTCTCAATTTCCTCCTCATGTTGTTTGATCATTACCATCATTGTTGGAGTAAGATACAATTTTTTGAGTGTATGCTAGTTGCCCTCCCATAAATCAATATATATAAGATGATTTTTTTTCCAAGAAAAAAAACCAAAAACAAAAACACATTGTTATTCTATGAGTATAGGTATTGGCTGTCAATTTCCTCCTCATGTTGTTTGATCATTACCATCATTGTTGGAGTAAGATATAACTCTTTGAGTGTATGCTAGTTGCCCTCCATAAATTGTTCTCAGGGTTTATTTGATAGCCTTGCTCTCAGGGTTTATTTGATAGCCTGGATTTGCCAACTTTTATGGTGCATATATCTGTTTGTCATGTTAATGAGTTGTTTGCCATGTTATTGATTTGTTTCAATTTTAATTGCCTTTCATTTAAAAGAAAATATACATAGTTAAGATAAACAAAACCTTTAAAACTTTTATTTATGTTTAGCAATGGTTTATAACTTCATGCAATTAGCTCACTTTGAAAAAAGATATATTTATTTTTTAAATATATTCCGAACCCTCGAAGTGCTCAAACCCCTTCAATGATTTCTTGGCAAACTCATCAATCAATCCGCGTTGCTTGGGAACCCCCTTCTCGTGAAGCAAGTTATTGCGACATTCTCTTTTTCAAGCCTCTATCCTAGTAAGGTAAGGTGGTAATTTGTATGAATTTTTTTTAATGGCCAGTTAAAGAGAATGCAAATTTGGGAGATGAATTTAAGACTAAGATAACAGTATCCAAGTTTCAATAGTTTGATTTTTCGTCATAAACGCTTGTCCAATGATTGATTTTCCATCACGCTTGTACACCAAGTCTATGAGGTTTGCAATGTCTCATCATCACTTTTCGTGAATTTTCTAAACTGCAAAATTGTATTTGAATTTTAAATGATAAAATGATTTAAATGAATAAAAACCCAAAAAAACATATAGCAAAATAAACTAATAAAAACTTAAAAAAGGATGAATTTTCTAAAATCCAAAAATACAATTGAATTTTAAATGAATAAAAACCCAAAAAAATACAAAGCAAAATAAACTAATAAAAACTTAAAAAGGAGCTAATAAGGAAAATGTATTTATATAGAAAGAAATAAACTAGATTACTTTTTCGTCAGGTTTTTTATCACTCTCTTTTTTCACTGGGAAAAAAACAGACTTAGAGCTGTGTCAAAATACAACAAAGCTTTTACATAAAATTCTAGTCTCATCAACATTATCAAAATTTTATCACTCGTACCTTCCATGAGAACAACGGTCGAGACAAAATCCATGGCATGATATTTATAATTACATCGTAAGGCGTTTCAACAAGTGGAAGTCTACTCCCCGAAATTAATACTTTTTTATTATTAATAAATTGAATTTTGAAAAGAGAAAAAATAATAGATAAAGTCGAAATGAGTCAGCAGAACTCAAATAATTTCGCTGAAACTCAAATAATTTCACCTATGCAGGACGGCGAACACAATCCTTTTTTGTTGTGACCAATCGGCCCATACTTCACAAGTTTCTTTGGATAATGATATATTATTCCCCTGAAACTCGTGAGAAAATGAGTCGTAACCTTGTATTCATCTTTGTCAAAAGCATGCAAAGTTTTTAAATTTGAGTATTCTCACTAAATCCTTTTTAAAATATATATATATTTTGGAAGAGTAATTGAAAGATATGTATGTGATAAAAAGCAATTTCAAAACAGGACGTTCCATTTAAATTTGAGCGTAGTAATTGATTGATATTTGTAATAAAATAACATAAGAATTGGTTTTCATGATTCTAATTTGTAGTCATGATGTATGATTTCATCCTCAAAAGCGTTTTCATCATGGGGGCGGTGAAGGCTCCACATCCAGGGAGGTATTACGGTACAAGAACATTAAGAAAGCGGTGATGTGTGACATCGATAAGGTCTAACAACCCGTCTCCATTAATTTATGGCTTTATTGTTTTTATTTTGAATTTTTCTGGAGTTAAATAAAAAGTTGCTTTCAAGATGTTGTTGATTTTTTCCGGAAATACCTTTTTGTTAAAAGAGAAGCCTTCCAGTTCTCGCATTGAGCATCATTATCGATGATGCTAGGTAACAAATTTTTAATGCATCATTTTCTCAAACTATACTTTATGCTTTTTAGGTTCCTGCTAAAGTTTTTCCGAGCTCTAGAACAGAGATGAATGATTGGACGTCATAATAGGAGACCTCGCAGATCGTCTGAAGGAGGTCCTTGTTATCTTTAATATAGAAAAAAAAAACTTAAAAAAACAACACAATCTTACAACATTTAGGTTACCCAGTTACCCGTTTTCATGTTAAAAGTGGTTTGAGAAACCTTTTAGAATTATTTTAAAGACTTTGCATGCGCAATTGATTCTCAATTGATTCTTTTATGATTAGTATAATGCTATTTAAAACATGTACAAAATTTTCAATCCTAACTAGGACCCTTCTGGCGTCAGCTAAAAAGTGCTTTGTATCGTGAAAGAAATATGTGTAGACCTGCTTTTTATACACATTCCTGCATAAAGTTGAGCTCATGCCCGCAATATATTTGCAACACTGCAACTTGTCACAATTGTGAGTATGTGAGCATGTCTAAGAGTGTCATTATGCATGTGATTATAGTTCTAAGCAGTCCATTCATCTGGTCAAGGGTAGCCATGCCATTTTTCAAATCATCATTGCTTCTCTTCAACTCTGCCAGACTTTGTTTCAACTCCCATATATCATCTTTTCTGAGAGAGAATGAATTACTCTTCAAAAATTTCAAGAAGATTATACAATCTTAGGGCAGCTTCGTCCACCATTCCCAATTCTAGTAATATCGCATAGGTTCCCTTCGATTCCCTTTTCTCCATTTCTTCCTTCATCTCGTGCTTGCCATTCAAGAAAGTTGAATGCCAAAATCAGGACTGAGCCATATTCTTGTCCGCAAGAAGTGGAAACCATTGTTTAGTGGGTTCAAACGATAAGGCAACCACAACTGCGCTGCGGACACGGTGGTCTCCCTACAGGTATTCCTTACTTTTCCAAATTCGCCCCCACTGCTGTAGCTTGCATTCGCTTCAATAACGATTTGCATTTCTTCAATTGAGATCTCTCCTCTGCCTGGATGTTCATTACACTCAAGCAGTTCTCTAGGGGCTCCGGGCTCTCCAGATTTGAATCTTAGTTGTACTCTCCGCTCCGTCCAAGCAGTGGATTGCAATGTGAAGGAACTGTTAGCAATGAGAAATTCTATAGATCTGATTCTTTACCACATTGCACACAACGAAGAGACTGATTGTGTCCTCTAGATACATCCTTACCCACTTACTACACTCTTTATGTAAATAAGTAAATAAAAAACCTGGCGAATATGCAGGGGAAAGAGCTCTTCTGCATGAGAATACATAGACAAATAGATGACATCCACCACTTGTTGTAGCCACTGCGGCCTCAAATACGAACATTTCTCATATGAGAAAATCAAGTGCAGCAGATCGGTTACCAAGCGGTTCTCAAAAGCGATAAGAAGATCGGGATGAGTAGAAGTTTCACAGGGGTGTACAGTAGAGACAAAGTATCTAAAATTGAAGGAAATTGGGGAAGAGAATCCATGAACGACAAACAACACTGAAGAAAATGCAGACAAGAAAGGTTCGACCATCTTTGCTTTTCAGGATTCTGCGCTCCAAAGGATCGATGGCTTCGGTGCTATGAGATTTATATAAAGTAGAATCCATACGGAGAATTATAAAAGTGACGAGGAAAACATGAAGGATTACAACGATCTTCAAAAGAATCTGTACGCAATCACATGCAGACTAATGTTCTATATGGGATTTCTGGGACCAGGCAAGGGAAGGGAACAAACGAAGCTGTCTCATTGGAATCTATCACCGTCTGTTCCATACCTAATTTATTAATACTTCCGAAGCTGGGTCATTGGAATCTCTATTCATACCTCATTTATTTGAATTATTGTGGTTGTGCATGGAAAATGAAAAGCGAAGAGGCTCATCGACTTTTGAACTACCCTTGTAGTTGGCCATGCGACAAACATGCACGGTTCTGGCAGAGATTGAATCTCAATTCATGACAACCGCCATTCCACCCATACATAGATTCTCCAATGTACTATATATAAATAATAATAAAAAACTCGGATATTTTCAATAGCATGTTGAAAAGACAACCATTCCACCCATACATCGATTCTCCAGTGTATTATATATAAACAAGGCCTAGTAGCAATGTTGCATATTCTCTGCTTTTAGGATTGTAAAACTTGGAATATATATCAATATTCTCTGATTAGTAAAACTGAAAAAGTAAAGTTAAAACAAAATTTACCTTTCAACTGTAACAAGAATTTCACGAATTTCTTTAGGACATGTTGTGCTAGATAGATGTTTGTCAGATCCTCAAGAAAACACATTAAAATACAAAAAAGGGAAGAGAACCAATTTGCATCAAAATATAACTATATGAAGCGTGAGAAGAAGAAGAAAATGTGCCATGAAGGTAAATGGGTGTCTGAAATTCATGAATCCAAAAAGAAAAAAAAGTAACTTACACTTGAAAACATGTCTTAACGTGTTGTATATGGATGGGAATACCTCCGTTTGTGAGTCCAGCCTGTCACAGTCCATCTAGAGGGATATCAATAGTTGAATTAAGAATTAGCTAATCGAAACAGTCATGGTTGATGCTAACAGATTAAGCAAAGCCTAAATAATTATTGCCAAAATGGGATGGAATCTGTTTCATGCAAACATTCTCCCTAAGCTTATAGATATTTATATTGAATTTCTTTTCCCGAAAGTCCAAGGCGATCAAATTTAAATTTAAAGGAAAAATTGTCGAAATCAATAAGCTTAAAAAAAATCGACAATATTGGAACCATTCAGCCATAGATTATGCAATTTCATTAGATTTTCAAACTCGGGAGGAACAACTTCAATGAGAGGAATAGTAGGCCAATTTTAAGTTGTATAATATTCAGAACGAGACTAAAACATTTAAGGGTCAACCAGTTGAAAAGATAGGTAGCAATTTTTCTAGAATTAAAATTAATAAGAGAGTGAGAATAAGCACCGACTTTTGAACAATGGCTTCCTCATGCCCCTTCCTTTAGTACCATCATACAATCTCTCGCCTCTTTCTTTCATACCGTCTTGAAAGAAAATTCAAGCCCTCTCAACTATCCCTGAACCAATCAATGGTGAAAGAACAAACATATAGTGCGACCAATATAGTGTGAAACCCTCTCCCACCTGAGTGGTAGCTCATGTTCCGACTGTTATCTGTTGAGACTCAATTTTCAAAATTATTTCACTAGTTGACCTACCAAATTAGACTATCATAAATAAAAAAGTGGCTAGATCACCAGATGTGGATCACCTCTGATGAATTTTTTTTCTCACCAATAATAATGGGTTTGTCAAGGGAGAATATAGAAAAACCACTATCCATTCATATAACTAAAGCGCTCATCTATCTCCATGAAATAACAGAGTATGTACACCAATCAAATGTAACGCGTCCGAGCTGTCAAGATAATAGATTCGCAAACCAACACTCATCCATGGTCATGTAGCAAATCAACGGTTGAAAACATTCCACTGATAAAATCTGGTAAGTCTATTCTATAAGGTTATAGACCGTTGTCGTGCTCCAGATGGTCCTCTAACACCGTCAGACAGTTCAAAATCCTTCCCATGACCAAGGACAAAATAGGATTCATAGAAGAAAAACGCTTACAACCTAAAATTTGAAGAAGTTTCTCTTTGGTATCTTTTGCCCCCATTTTGCCTAAAAAGCTTTTAGTATATAATTAAAACCTTAGTTTACCTACTCTATTTTGTAAATAGTCCATAATATCAGTTTACCTAACCGTTTGCAAACATTGAATTTCTTTAATATGAAAGAGGAGCCAAGATCCCACTAAAGGGAAGTTACCTCCCATTAATAAGTATCTTTATTACTTTTAGACAATTTAAGAAATTATATACATTATGTAAAATGTCCAAAATGTTTTGTAAATGGGAGCAAATAAAAAAGGAGAAATTATAGATGGTTCTTGGTTTATTATATATGTTATCCATCAGAATTAAGCTGTTTAAAAGCCTATAATGGAATTAAAAAATAACTTAGTTTAATATTTAATCTTGTATCTAGTTAGGGTTTCAATATTTATTATTTAGTTAGGGTTTAAAATATTTATTATTTAGAAGACCATAAAGGTTATAACTACCAGTGAAATGCACAGACCAAATTTGTGTTCTTAGCCAGAATTCGAGGTAAACTTAATCTAAGACTTTTAAACTAAGAATGTTTGGCTCCTCATGCACTAAAGTTGGTTAGTTAGTCAATCCATATGTACATTTATAAGAATCAACAATTTCATGTGCAATGTAGTATATTAAACTTGTGGTAGACCCAATAATTTGAAATAAAAAATCCATTTAAGAAATCCATTAAGTACATATATGAACTACTTAAGGAAATAATATCTGAAAGCACAAATCAAGTCTTGCTCTAAGAACCAAATACCTTCCTTCCTGAGAAAGAATCAAACAAGAAATATATTGAAATGACATGATGACATGGATTGCTGTGAATTTCTAAGGATTAAAGTTGAGGGATATAAAATACTTAGAACACGACCAGTTAATTAAAACCCCATTAAACGATTTCCATCATAAAACCATAAGATTACATTAAGAGAAAGATAAACACTCTCCGAACTTTGCCCAGGACGTTAAAGTTAATTGAGCAAAATAAAAAATTAATAATTACTTAAACATATCAATATGTCAAGTTTACACTAGGAAGAAAAACCACAATTCGAGTGGTCTCTACAAGTTTTTCCAAGCTCCACGAAAATAACAAATTTTGAAACTGTAAGAAAAACTAGAAGGAAGGGGAAAAACGTAATCGAAAGATGTCCCCAAGACAAAACCCTAAACTAGGTATGACATGTAAATACTAGGTATAAATAATTACATGGAAAATAGGCTGGGAATTGAATTCCCAGGACTCAATTTTCTGATAACCGATAGAAAAAGGACCTCTCTATTTAGGCAACCTTTGTATCGAAATCCTCAACTAAGAGAAATTATGTAATTGTAATCATTAACTCTCTATTTTTATAGTGATGAACACAGATCAGATGTCGTAATTAATCAAGCAAGTTATTCAAACTTACTGATTTATGCTCAAGTCCAGGCCACAGGTATGGCAGGGAGCTGGTAGCCTCAACCAACTTTGTTGAGAAAGAGCATTGGAAAAGTAAGTTTACCCAAATGAGAAATACAATCACCCAGAGAACTAAGCAGGGTTGTGGTTTTAAACAATTACCCATCAACAACACTCGAACCCTACAACAACAGTAAAAATTACAATGCTCAATGTAATGCCAACGTATTATGACAACGCTCAATGTAATGCCAACGTATTATGACAACGCTCAATGTAATGCCATCATATGTTGTTGAAATTAAATAAATAAATAAATAAAACAATAATAAGACCCCAATTTCTGTTCAGAGGAAATGACTAGAAGGGATCCTTGATTTGAAACCCTAGCCCAACAAAGATTGTTGTTTATGCAGAAAACCTTAATATTCTAGATTTAAGAAAACTATACATAAATGAGTTGAATTACACTCGACGAAGCTGAACCGCTATAATTTATCACTCATTTGTATAAGCACTTATTAATATGTTAGGAAGGCTATCAGAAGCAGTACCCTGGTTGCTTATTCTTGCTTGTGCTTGCTGTCGTAAGAGCCATCATAAAAGTATTACTAGGGCAAGTATGTAAGGGAGTACTAGACTAGTGAGCTTCCTTTATTCTATTCTATGGAGTGAAGATATCCAATAGAGTTTGTTTGTGACGTGCAATTTGACTTATTTATTATGTATCCCAATTTGTCTATTTATCCTTACCTTAATAGAGCAATTATGAATCATCTATCTCGACACTGGCTGGTAAGAAGTAAGCGCAACGCGTACTCTAGCAAGCCCGTTATGCGGCCTTTCCTACTGACTGTCCATAACGAAGCTAATAAGTATGCTATATTCCCTAGCATATAAATATACTGACTGTATTTCGGAGGAGACGAGCATCTAGATCACAGGAGGTGCCCTTTCCTTTTCCTTTAGGAGGGTGAATTCGAAGCTCCCTAAATTGAGAGTGTTTGCGGCATAAACCTTCCTTACTTGTGCACGAGCCAATAGGAATTTATAGTTAGGAAAGATATCTAATTCCATCGTTCTGTCCGATATTTGTTTGGTTTTAGGAGAAGTTACCCCCTTGCTGGATAGGAATAGAACTGGAGATTTAGAATTGGACACTACCCATGAGCTTCCACTTTAGGCTTTTCAGATAGAACGAAGCCTCACCGGTTTAGATCTGATCGGTACCTTTATATATGATGTTATTTCTTTATGCTACTTTTAGAAGCACGCTTACTAGATTGGATTAATTCAAATGGGTGGAGGGCACATGAACAACTAGTAGCAATTGGATCATCAGAACTTCATTTCCTTTTTTATATTTATGCTAGACTTTTTAGATCTCTATCGGTTTGAGGAACGCAGTAGCAATGGTATTCAACTTAATGACAACATATTATGACAACGCTCAATGTAATGCCATCATACGTTGTTGAAATTAAATAAATAAAACAATAATAAGACCCCAATTTCTGTTCAGAGGAAATGACTAGAAGGGATCCTTGATTTGAAACCCTAGCTTGACAAAGATTGTTGTTTATGCAGAAAACCTTAATATTCTCGATTCAAGAAAACTGTACATAAATGAGTAGAATTACACTTGGTGAAGTTGAATCGCTATAATTTATCACTCATCAGTATAAGCACTTATTAATATCTTAGGAAGGATATGAGAAGCAGTACCCTGGTTGTTTATTCTTGCTTGTGCTTGCTGTTGTAAGAGCCATCATAAAAGTATTACTAGGGCAAGTATGTAAGGGAGTACTAGACTAGTGTGCTTCCTCTATTCTATTCTATGGAGTGAAGATCTCCAATAGAGTCTATTTGTGATGTGCAATTTGACTTATTTATTATGTATCCCAATTTGTCTATTTATCCTTACCTTAATAGAGCAATTATGAATCATCTGTCTCGGCACTAACTGGTAAGAAGTAAGCGCAGTGCGTACTCTAGCCAGCCCGTTATGCAACCTTTCCTACTGACTGTCCATAATGAAGCTAATAAGTATGCTGTCTTCCCTGGCATATAAATATACTGACTGTATTTTTGAGGAGACATGCGTCTAGATCACAGGAAGTGCCCTTTCCTTTTCCTTTAGGTGGGTGAATTCAAAGCTCCCTAAATTGAGAGTGTTTGCGGCATAAGCCTTCCTTACTTGCGTACGAGCCGGTAGGAATTTACAGTTAGGAAAGATATCTAATTCTATCATTCTACCCGATCTCTATTTGGTTTTAGGAGAAGTTACCCCCTTGCTGGATAGGAATAGAACTGGAGATTTAGAATTGGACACTACCCATGAGCTTCCACTTTGGGTTTTTTAGATAGAACGAAGCCTCATCCATTTAGATACAATCTGTACCTTTATATATGATGTTATTTCTTTATGCTACTTTTAGAAGCACGCTTACTATATTGGATTAATTCAAATGGGTGGAGGGCACAGGAACAACCAATAGCAATTGGATCATCAGAACTTCATTTCCTTTTTTATATTTATGCCATAATTTTTAGATCTCTATCGGCTTGAGGAATGCAGTAGCAATGGTCTTCAACTTAATGCCAACATCTTATGACTACGCTCAATGTAATGCCATCATATGTTGTTGAAATTAAATAAATAAAAAAACAATAAGACCCCAATTATTGTTCAGAGGAAATGACTAGAAGGGATTTGTTGGGCCTGGGGAAAGCGTGCAAGGAATAAGCACAAATAATGAAATGCGCAAGAATCAAGTCATCGCGCAAGCGCAAGCAAGGAAAAGGGAGTGCGCGATGGGTATAGAGGAAATCTGCGCAGAAGAAGGAATATGCGAAAAAGGGCAACTGCGCGGAAAGGAAGATGCCGAATGGTAAAAAAGTAGCAGAAGTGCAAAACAATGGCCGAAAGCGATAGGGCAATCGTGGGTACTGAAGTCGGCTTAAGTCGGCAAATGCCACATGAGTGAACGCATGCTGTAAGTAAGGCTATTAGTGCCTCATGTCAAGTCATGATCACCACAGCTGTAGCTTGAGGGGCAGCTGATTGGTGATAGTTAATAGAATGCCTGTATGCAGTCGACCCTGCATGGTCATGTAAAATAGTATAAATAGAAGGGATTCAATAGTTAGAGGGTTGGTCGTGGTTGCTTTTTAGTTGGTTTTCCGAAAATGGTTAGTTGTTGTTTACTTTCAGTTGCTTTTGGAGGGTTAACAGAGGAGAGATCTCTGAGAGAGCAGAGTGAAGAGAAGAGCTTTGAGTGGTAGATTAGAAGGAAGTTTGCAGGATGCAGTCGAGGTTAGTATAGTAGAAGAGAAGCTCTGTTAGAGAGGTGCAGACGCTAGAGGAGTCAATCCAGGCCGTGTGCAGATCAGTAGATGGTAGCAGTAGATTAGGAGAAATAAGACAGAGATCATGAGAGCAAGAAAGAGTCTGATTCGAAAGCTACATCTAAGACAGTCTACAGTTAGATGTAGGCTGAAGGTGCCATATATTTCTCATGCCATATGAAGACCGCCTTGTGGTTTTTCCCAAATGGGTTTCCATGTGAAATATCCTATACGTTGATAAGTGAATGTGTATGGTTGTTTATGTTCTGCTTATGTTTATGATGCAAGTCTTGTTACGGTTGAATGAATGTCGCGATGTCAATAAAAGTCCGAATGCATGAATAGGTTAGTATGTGCTGCTTCTGAGTATTATCTTATGTTTATGGTGCAATCACTGTTGTGCATCTGTTATATTGCGCCTGTCTGTTAGCATGCTTTTATATTTAGTTAAGGTTAAAGTACTAATGTCGAATCTGTGTCGCGCCGTTAGTAGTTAATGAGATATATGCGCGGGAGCGCTATAGTTCGATGAAAATGACCCCATCCTTGCAACTTGGTCGAGCTCCTTGGCTGCGCACCAAGGGACTATAATCCCTCGACAAATGGCGAAAACATGGTTCCGATGGTTACCCATCGAAGAGATATCTTGGGTGAGACTGCGCCTGCTCTGCGGGCGTTGCTGATGGGGCTTACTTTGTCAGGCCGGTATTGCAGGTGTTTTTTGGGTTGACAAGCTGCGCAGAACCTGAGTCGCTCGAGTTAGGAAAAGTGGCCAACATGATCCTTGATTTGAAACCTTAGCCTGACAAAAATTGTTGTTTATGCATAAAATATTAATATTCTTGATTCAAGAAAACTGTACATAAATGAGTAGAATTACAATCGGGGAAAAACTATTTCCATCAATTGAACTTTGCATGTTCATAAGTATAAACCCTCTCATCTTAATCGTCCGACTGTGAATGCAAGAAAAACGTGAATTTAGTCGAAACTACGTCCACAAATAGTGAAGTAAAACAATGAAGCAACAAATATAAATTCAAAAAAATAAACATTACTCTACCTTTGGGAAGAATTAGTGAATAACTTGCAGGATGCCAAAATTTAATTGTGTGTCCATGAGAGGTATAACCTAAATGCTAACCATCTACCCTAACCAGTAGCTGAGCTAACTAATCGCTCAACATTTGTGGAAGCAAGTAAACCACGAATGAACTATTCAAGAGTCGACCCTAGAGCGGATGGAAGAGCTCGAGATCTCCTTTTCTCGAGAAGAAGGGATAGTAGTGAATAAAATAAAGGGTAAATGGTAAACACTGAACAAAAGCATTCATTCCATCATCCTGAGATGGTACATGACAGCCTAGTACTTCCGACACTTGGCAGGATATATTAATGTCTCGATCTTCGTGGCATCTCGCTGAAGGATAAAGGCTACCAAATCATGCACTGCATGCATGCACCTCAACTGTCGGTACCAAACCATGGTCAAGCATCGCAAAAGTGAGCAGGTTGTCAGGAGAAAGTGAGCAGGTTGTCAGGTGAGCCTGTGTGTATTCTCAGAGGTGTCAGACCAGAAGAAATGAAAAAGGTAAATCTACATAAGAAGGTGGATGAAAAAAACATAAGACTACTGCTTAATTTATTTGCAAAACTATAGCATAAAAAACTACAAATAAAATAGCGCAAATGTCAAAAACATGTCAAATACATAATTCCATGCTTGCAGGGAGTAATAATAAAAAAGAACTTGGATATTTTCAATAGCATGTTGAAAATACATTCACCGTATTCTTGTCCACACATGGTACGATGTTTAGCACAAAATGATTAATTTTTGTTTGCGTCAGCTCGCCACTGGGTCTNAAATGATGCAAACTATAGCAAAAACATTTGAATTGTGAAAAATTTGAACCTACCTCCTAAATTAATTCACCTAAGCAATTCATATATATCCCCTGTCAGGGACATAACAACCATCTATCTATAACCATCAACAACATTGACTCAAATACAATATAAGGGAAGCATATACATAATACATGCTTGAGGGAATACAAAGCATTTCACATCTCATATATTTGTATTTCATAATATGTTAGTGTACAAGTGTCAAGAGCATGGAGAACATGAAAATGTGACATTTTGTTATGATGCTTGTGTTTGCCATTAAATGTTTTATTGTGTTGCCTATCTACATCACTTAGGTGTGCCTCGTCATTATATTCAACTTACTTCATGTTGTGCCTTGCATCTAAGGTGCAAGCACCTTATTGATGTCATGTGCCTAAGACTCGTGTGCTTCACTAATGTGCATTAAGGCTTATTAACACTTGGCACAAACGTTGCACCTACTTGATTCATTATGTATTTATCTAAGATTTTTGTCGATACCTAAATAATCTTTTAATTGAACTTTTGTCATGCACCACTCATTTAGTGTTGGACTTAGTTGATCCTTGACTCCTTTGTGGATCAATGATATCTATACTCTCAATAATGTTAGTATTGAGAGAGGGGTGCTATAAATATAACAAAAAGACTTGGATATTAAAGCTTGCACCCTAAAGCTAACTTCTACAACCTTGACTCCTTTGTGGATCGATGACATCTATACTCTCAATAATGTTAGTATTGAGAGAGGGGTGCTATAAATATAACAAAAAAAAGACTTGGATATTAAAGCTTGCACCTTAAAGCTAACTTCTACATTAGAAAAGCTTTTGGTGTAGGGAATGCCATATAAACCCTTGTTGTCTCATAATTATTACAAGAAATAAATCTCACATCAAGAGGAAACCTAGAAGGCATGATACTGGAATTATCATTATTAGAGTAAAGGAGGCATTATCACATCAATTTTCAATTTACAGTTTAGAGCTAGAGTTTGGGTTATACAAACTTTTGTTTTGGATAATGCCTCATAAGCCATCTTTATCTCTTAATTGTTATCCACGTGAGATTCTTCACAATGCACAAACTAATCACATAGATGATGAAAACATATAAATAGTAATATGAACTAAGAACATAGCATAAAAATGTACTATTATAGTAATATTAATAAATAATAATAGTCTAATTTAAGTTCATTGTCTAGTTCGATGCCAAATTAAAACTAGGACTCCTTTATTTGTAGGCGAAGGGTCCCCTCTATACAAAGGTTTTATTGTTTAGATTATAACAACATATCAAAGAAGACCCACAATGCACTTAAAAAACAAATAAATAAATCATCATCTAAAAATAAGTATTTAGAAAAGTCAGTCTAAACACAATGAACAACTCTTTTCCAACTGCTCAAAATAACACGAGGGGAAATCGACATTTTTTACCCAAAATCTAGTGGGAATAATTTTGGATTTATGGAATCATACATATTATATGTTAGCATTGTACAATCTGATTGCATTAGGGGTATTTGAGGATGTTGAATCCATTTTTGCGTTAAAACGACAATCTCATAAATCCAAAAATGTAATTTCAACAAAGATTGATCAACTGAATTTCAATGATGGTAAACCATGAAAGGTCAAAATTGTATAACGTTTACCCTTCTTTAAAACATAATCATTTTTTTGAGCTCCAAGCACCATATATAGATCATTTCATTCATCGCCTTGCTTGCCAACACTAAACCACCAAATATCCTCATATGGGGTAACAGGCCAGGGGAAAGATGAAGTGGGCACGACTTGACATCAACAAGGTTAGAAAGAGGGGATGGTTGTATTGTTGCAATGAATGGGGGTGATGGGGGCTATATGAGTGATGGTTGATAGCCATCATGGCTTAAGTTTCCATTACTCAACCATAACACATTATATCATGGGGGGAAGAGATATACATGTCATTATGAAAATCAATGTTGAGTTATTGAGAGCTTATGAAAGTAGGAAATATTAGGCATTAGGGAGGTGCTATTGCATTCTCACAATAAGCTAGCATAATGGTTTGAGTCATAGCTTGTTGGGGCAGTTGGTTCTCTAGCTTAGATAGAGTAGTTATCCAATAAATTCACTTGCAAGTTAGTAGTTCCTATACAAGGCAAGGAAACAATGACATATGGCTAGTTAATAGTACAACATGGAAGTGGGATCTTATCCACAAAGGGCACCCATTAAAAAATATGAGGACTTTGAGTAAAGGCTCGGGTCCATCAATGAACTAAGTCAAAGCCTTTGCAAATGAAGCAACAAAGTGATATAACATCAAGTTTTCCTTTGAAATAAAAAGAAAAGGATGTTGAGGAGATAAAGAATAGACACAAAGAAAAGAGGGTGAATACATTCAATGAACAAATTGGCGTTCCCATGGCTTCCAAATCGAGGGTACTCTAGAAGCAAATACACAAAGTTCCCAAAGCTAGTGGTCTAATACTACCATATGAAGATATTTATTGTTATGATTGTAGATGTTAAGAATGCCTAGCACAATGTAATTCTTGCCAAGTTTGATTAGATCGACCAAAAGTATGAGAGTTGAAACAATGCAATTTGAGTCTTATAAGCAACCAGTGAAGACAAATATGGAGATATCAAGTTTGTCATGGTAGAAGAGGAGATACAGAGACAAGCAATGGTAGATTAGTTACAACCAAAGGACATACCCAAAGACCACCACATCTTCATTAATATTAACTCAACTTCTAAGAAATAACAAATATCATCACAAATTTCTTCATGATTAAAAAACAATTTTAAATAATTAAAAAACAATTTTAAATAGATATTATATTAAACCATTAATTTTTTACATAAACATTTTTTTTGAGATCATTATTATTTGTAAATCTATTGTAAAAATAGAGAAATCTCAAATAAAACATTTTTGTTTACCAACTCCAATCCATTTAAAAAAAAAATTAATTGTTGAATAAATAAAAAAATTCTATGTTACATAACATGTTATATAGTGGGATTTGAACTCAAATGGAAATTATAACAACAATCTTCTCAACCATCCAATCTACATTAAATTAATAATTGCTTAATAAAAAGTTTATATGAAAACAAATAAAGAAACTTTTATATATAAACAAATAAAATTATAAATGATTAAATAATTTTTAATTTTTTAAAGAAAGTTTTTTTTGTAGCCTTGAGGGGTAGCTCACTTGGTTGGAGTTCGAGTCCCAGTTGATATTGAGGTCAAAGTTTCAATTTTCAAGAATCCAACTCTCTGGGTCTTTTGGGGTTAGGCTCCCAAAACTGGACTCAACAGGGCAAGGTCCCTTCGGATGGGCCTCCTAGAATTGTTACTATGGATGTAGCCATCTTCAACTACAATTGCAGAGGTTATTATCTATTTTTATCATTTATCATTTAAAAAAATAAAATGATAAATGATAAAACAAATATTTAGTTATTATTTAAATGATAAAAATATTATTATTATTTAAAATAAAGATTAAGATTATTTTTATTTATACATGGTTTTTTTAAATGGAAATTGAAGTGCTTATTATAATGATGAAATAAGTTAAAATCTCGATGAGTTTTAAATGGTCGATATACGGTTTAGCAATGACTTGAATTGCTTATTATAATAATAAAATAGGTAAAACATTGATGAGTTATTCTCTCTTAAGTGGTTAAGTAAAAGCTTTACAAATTATGACATATTGAAGTTTGTTCATGTTATTTTATAATATCTTATTATTAGTAGCTTAGGAATCTTGCCTAAAGTTGGTTGTTTGGTCATGTTATTTTATAATAGCTTATTATGAGTAGCTTATGCAAGTTGCCTTGGTTGATTTTGTATGGTTCTTAAATGAGTGGTTAAGTTGATTGATTTGGTATGGTTTTTAAATTAGTGGTTAAGTTGGTTGAAGTTGTATGGCTTTTAAATGAGTGGTTTAGAGTAATTTATTTATTTTGGTTATTTAAATAATTGGGATATATGTGTGAGGTATATATGGGTGTGTTAGTTATGGATGGAAGTGAGGGTTTGGTATTAAGGTTTAGTTTTCAATTATGGAGATTATGGATTATTAATAATAATCGGTCGATTGTTTGGAGGATTTTTATTAGAGAAATGGATTTTTGTTACATATTTTAATATCACACCCTTAGTAAAGAGGTTGAATAATAGTCCAAGGGGTGCTTCAGGGGTTTGTTTGACTTCCCATCTCAAAACTTTAGACATGGGTCTAACACTAATCTTGTTGATTTGTAAGAAATCTAGGTACAAGCTATCAAATCACTTAAAGTGGATTAGGTGGTTGATTGTAGTTTGGGAAATATTTGTGCGGTTTTGAAAGGGGTTGGAGTTAATAGCCTCAATAAGGCGATTGTCTCATGCGACAAGACACCAAAACTTGTGCAATGTAGTCTTGTTGGTAATTCCCTAGAGGTTACCTCACAAGACAAGTCGGTAAACCTGCCTTCTTTACAGTTTCTCGTTATTTCTCTTACAGGAATGGTGTAGGGTTCATTTGAGGAAACCATGACACTACATTATTGAGGGATCTTTATTTGATTTCAGAGAAGTTAGGCAGGGTCAATAAGAGGTGGACATAATTAACGGTAAAAGATCACATTGATAGGTTGGTGGTTGACAATGATATCAAGGTTGATCAAATTCTATAGTTTGTGGGTAAAGCCCTTATTGGAAAATTTAAGGGTTATTCGTTTTCAATGGTTAGTATGAATGCTTCGATACCATATAATTGGGTGCCCATTATTGGTTATGGGTCAATCTATCATATATTATCACATGAATGGTTAAGATTCACATTCCACTCTTATGTGAATGCCATGAATATTTTAAGGGGAAAATGGGTTGAAGGCTCTTCTTACCTATTGTTAAAGCCTTGGCATCCATGTTTTGATTCTTAGGCATAGGTGGTTTCAAGTATACCCATATGAGTCATGCTCCCTAGCATCCCTCTTGAGTTAAGGAACAACCCTATGCTTGGGGCGATCGACAACTTTTTGGGCAAATTCATACTAGTAGATGGGTCTTATAAAACTAGCATTTTTTACACAATGGTTAGAATCTTGGCGAAGATTGACATTTGTGGAGGTCTATTTGACTTTATATAAGTGGTTGTGGGTGATAATGCTTACAAAGAAACCTTAGTTTATGTGAATGTGCCCTTTCGTTATGCATGTTGTCACCCTTATGGCCATATTGTCAGGAACTGTAAGCGACCCCTTGTTAAGCGTATTTGGAGGAGAAAGGACCAATATGAGCCTCATGACTCTAAGTTTTCTTCTTAAAAGGTTAATAAGGTAGAGGATGGAGGGGAAAATGTGCCTATGATAGTTGGTGTTGGGGTATGCACTATTATGAGTTAAGAAGATGTGGAGGTTCAAGCACATTCTCCAAGCAAATTAGAGGTGGTGGTGAGATCCATTTAGGTACCACTCCAAGATATCGCAAGTCCTAGTAAAAAAATCCAAAGAGATGTTGGCAATGCATTACTAGAGTCAATGATTGGGAAATTTGTGCTACAAAGTGTGGCTACTTCTTAGCAAGTTAGTGACAATTTAAGTGGTAAGTATTATGATCCATATTTCTTGATTTTTCAAACTCCTTTAGCCCCTCCTCTTTCTCGTCTCCCTTTCCCAAACAGATCAATTTTGGGAGCAATAAGGGTAAATCAGGAAATACCCTAGGTAAATCCAATTATATTGAGTCCCCCTTACTAGAAGGGGAAGGTGGGTGAATTTCTTTGTTAAATGATTCTTATCCATCATTTGATAATATGTTGAACAATGGGGTTTTGGGAAACAAATATTTGATACTTCCTCTCATGGAGGTGATTATCATTTAATACCTTTGAAAGGAAAATGAATCTTAAAATATTTAGCCTTTGGGAGTCTGGGTTTGGACTTTGTACAAGATCCGATCACAAATATAATGGGTAGAAAATCGTCTATTCAACATGTTAAGGAGAAATCCATTAGATAAATTAAGCAGGATTGACAAGATCCAATGATTGGGTCTCTTAGAGCATGTATCCCCTTTTCTTTTGGTTTAGAATGAAATTGTTGTCTCTGAAAATTTGGGGCATAAACGGTCATCATAAAAAACTGGCCCTTATATGTTTAGTGGAAGTTGAGAATCTTGATGTAAGCCTATTACAAGAGACAATGTAGAGAGGTGAAATATTTGTGGGTGAATTGAACATTCTTTACGGGGTGGAAGTTGTTAGCATTTGATTTAAAGGGATTGTCCAGTGGTATTATCATTGGAAATAATCAAAGTTTGGTATTAATTAATCCTTGTGCAATTTTTTTTAGGTATGTGCAGAGTTTTCTTTAGTAAGAGTCTAGGCCTGCACCTATTTGTATGGAATTTGTACATATTGCTTGTGAACAAACAAACATTATAGAAAAGGATATGTGTCCTTCACTATGTTGTTAAAGGTAAGCTAATATTGGGTGGTGATTTAAAGTTTACTTTAAACAAAAGGGAGGTTAGGGGTGTATTTGCAAGGGTTAATAAACTTACAGACTTTTTCGATAGCCATAATAAAACTTCTATTTTATTTGATATGTAACCTATTTATATGGGTCCTACCTGGAGGAACAATAGGGTAGGATCTAAAGGCATATGGAAAAGGCTAGACATATTTTTGGTTTTAGACACATTGTTGAAATGGGTCGATATATATAGGTCTAATAGATGCTCTCACCATAATCCCATTATGTTGGAATTGGATTTTAGTAACACTAAGCTAAGCACTTCATTCAAATTCAACCCTTGTTGGCTTAAGGAGTCAAAATTTATGTATTTGGCAAAGGACATGTGGATTCCTTATGATCCAATACATCTACTTGTGGACAATTTATAAACTCATTTAAGGTACTTAAAGAAAGGTTGGCTAAATCAGATGTTGAAAGAAGCAATAACAAGGAAAAACAAATCATGAAGGTAAAAGGATATCTTGGAGATATTTTATGATAATGTAAGAATCAAAGTTCCATGAAGAGGTTAAAATTTCTAGAAGAAAGGAAAAAAATTCGAGGGATAAAGAAATGAATTGAAGGATTCAAATCAGGGCCACTTGGCTTGAATTGGGTAATTAGAATACAATTTTTTTATTTTATTTTATTTTTTCCTGTAACGCCCCAGTTTTGACCCTGTGGTATTAAATTGCATATGATGTAAATATTGTATTAAATCATGGTGTGGAGCTCAAGGAAAAGGCCCCACCATGGGTTTAGTGTTTTATGTTTCGACGATTAAAATCGATGCCGACAGTTTATGTGCTAGCCACGCACAATGTGTTTTGAGACATCATGTAAAATGCAAATTAATAAAAATACCACAACTAGCTATGCGCCGCAATGTTAAAGAGATGGGGGCATGATTTCACAAGGAATAGGGAGGGAATAATCAAACCCTTGAGCCAATGGGGAAAACTCATCAAGTTGTCAACCACCCATTTTGTCCTTTTGTTCCCAGTCATTAGAAGTGGTTGGGGAAGTTATTTCCTTGGGATGGGAAATGTATGGAGGTCAAATTCGAATTTGGGAAGCCAACCATTTTTGGAAAACGTGTTTTTGACTTGTGGGGCAAGTAAATGCTTGGAAATGCATGCCCAAGCCATTATTCACCCACGAATTTCATTTTCACCCATCCTCATGGAGTTTTGGCTATCTCACGCAGCAAGAAGGTGACTGAGCTCTCTCTCTTCCTCACGATTTGATGTTGTTTCTTCACTTCTCCATGCCCAAAATTCGTTTTCTGTGTTGCTGGGTGAAAGGGAAGAAAGGGGCCACGATTTTGGGGTTCTAGAAGGCCGTTTTTGTCACTGTGAGCAAGCTGGGAGCTTCCCTCACGTTTTTCTACATTTTTTTCCATTTTCTCCAAGCTAGGAAACTCGTTTTTGGGTTGTTGGAGAATTGGAGAAGAAACCCACGATTTTTGGGTGGTTGTTAGTCTGTTTTTGCCCGCTTGAAACCCCTTGAAGTTTCTGAAAATCAAGTTGTTGTCAGAGGGATCTTTTCCCCATTTTACTGGGTCGTTTGCGGTTGCAAGCTTTGTTTTGGGTAATGCCCAGTGGATGGGAGAATAGATCCACGATTTGAGGGTTTGATTGTTGGAATATATTATATTCCTTGGAAGGTAATAATGTCTTTGTATTATGTCAGAAGTTGTCTACAATCTTATGTAAAAGAGTAATACATTTAACTGATAGTTATATGGTGTTATATTTACTTGTGTAGAGTATTTGTCCATGGTATTGTATTAAGAGATGTTATTTTGGAGAATTATATTATCCCACATGCAATATGTGAGAGTAATTCCTCCTCATCTCTTAGTATATAATAGGGTCAAGTGAGTCTCTACATAATCATGTATTCTTGATGTAGTAGTGGTACTATTGTGACACTGTTGTACATCATCTATATTCTTTGGGGTATTTGTGCTTTGCTCTCTTGTAAGATTGGAGAAGACATTATGGAGATAATAAAAGACTACATTCCCATGGATGTAACCCATTAGGGTGAACCACATATATCGGTGTTCTCTTGTCCTTTTCTTTTCCTGTTCTTATCTTTTATGATATGTTGTTGGTTGTTTAGAGAGGTTAACTAGTTTAGCTTGACTCTACTATTCTAACATGGTATCAAAGCAGGTTGCTATGATCTAGTACCTTCTATAACTTTCAATCAATAACGATTATCATTTGGGCATTGTCATTTTGTTGTAGATTTGCTTTCTATCTTGTAGCCATTAGGCTTCTCTTCAGATCTGGGCATATTTCTACATTTTTTTTTACCTTAACCCTAACTTGTTGTGTAATATTTTTGCAGAATTTTTTAAAGGGTTTCTTGATGTTTTTTCTGTAGAGCTACATGATTTTCGGGCTCTCCTCAAGGAGATCTTTCTTCCGATTATAAAAACGACAGTTATAAAAAAGGGCCGTAACTTGGTCATTTTTTTATCGATTTTTTTAATATAACTTGTTTTTGGAATTGGAATAGCCATTCTGGATCCACCCACGTGACCAGAACATAAAACTGGGAATTTCTGGGCTTCCTTTCAGTAATAAAAATGACAGTTATAAAAAAGGGCCGTAACTTGGTCATTTCTTACTAGTTTTTTTTATTATAACCTTTTTATGGAATTAGAACAACCATTCTGGATCCACTTACGCGACCAGAACAGAAGACTGGGCTTTTTTGGGCACATTTTTTTCCCAGGGTTGTAAGTAAAAGTTTCTCCTCTTTTCTTTACTATGTTTCTAACTGTGCTTTTGCAGATTCAGATCAGTAAAGTGTAAATATTTTCAAGTTCTTCACTATTTTCTGTCATTTTTCAATATTAGGGTTTCTTATTTCTTGACAAAATTTCACTCATTATGACTTCCGAAGGAGCTTCTGTTCCTGAATTAGTTGGTTCTAACTATCTTTCCTGGAAGAGAAAGATGATTGCTGTTCTCAGGAGTAAAAATATTTGGAGGCTAGTTAATGGTGAACACAAGACACCTACTGCTGCTGATGATTTGGCTATATAGAAAGCTAAAAGTGATTAAGCAAGGGGGGCTCATTGGTCAAACTGTTGCAGATAGTCTTGAGGTAAGTATTGAGGCAGAAGACATCCTGGTTCAGGTATGGCAAATTCTTTCCTCTTTATTTGATAAATATGATGATGTTTCTGCATATTATCTTGAAAAGAAGATCTTTGACCTTGAACCTGCTGACTTTGAAAGAGTTGAGTTATATCTTGCTGAATTGAAAACTTTAAATGATAAATTAAATAGTTGTGGTAAAGATTACAAGAAAACCGACACTGCTCTTATTATTCTTGTAGAACGTAAAATGCCATCTTGTTTTGATATGTTCATCCAAACTAGGAATAGAGCTCTAGAATTGTCTCAAAGTACTACGAAGCAAACTTTTGATGATTTTTGTAAATGATTGATCAATGAGCAAGAAAGGTTAATTGTTTCAGGACAACTCACACCTAATAAAGCTCTAACTGCACTTAATAAGAATCATAAGAAAAGTTTTAATAATGCTAAAGGTTCTAATCCTTCTAATACTAATTCTGGACATGCTTCTCATGCTTCTAATGAAAATAGTAAGCATAAGAAAGTGTATGATCCTTGTAAACATTGTGGTAAAACTAACCATCATGAAAATAATTGTTTTAAAACAAAACATTTAATGGCTAAAGCTAAAAGGAAATCTTCTCATGACTCTCAAGTAGCTTTATGTGCATCTGTTGTTTTGCCTAATAATTCTTCTTCTAACGTGGAATGGATAATGGATTCAGATGCATCTAAACATATGATTGGTGATGCTTCTTTATTTACTTCTTATGAATGCAAAGGTTATCTTGTTCCTACTTGTCTCTAACGTTCCATATGGAAGCATTGACATTTTCAGGGCATTCATCTCTTGCATATTAACATCATACTAATAAGAAATGCACCTATGCTTCAGATTAGTTGCTTGATGACTAAATTTTCATATATTTAAGTGAAATATTTTGGCTCACTGTTTATATGTTGTGGTTGACACTTAATGTGTAAAAGTAACTTCATTTTCCTTAATGAGAAAGTTAATCTTTTATTTGATCATATTTTGTTGCCATTCCTTTATGTGATGTTTGCTAAACTTTGGTATATAAGCATTTTCATTTATGTATGAGCAATTTTGTTTTATGATCTTTATATGCTTTAATCTTGAAAGTTCTTGTGCAGATAAATTCTCTGTTTAGGCTTTCACCTTATTCCAGGAATAATGAAGCACCATATTCTACTGTTAAAGTGATGATGTTCATCTCTATGATATCATTTTCGATGTATAGACCATTGGGGTCTTGTTTCTTCGATGTTTGAGGTCTTCTACAGATATTTATATTGCACCTTGATTGGAAGAATGTCTGCTATCCACATGTGTATTGGCCATCTAGGTTTTTTTTTGTACACTGTTGTGGTGTTCTTAGCCACACGTTATGTTGTATCGCTTGTCAGAAGGTATCTGTACACTGGTGTGGATGTTATATCAGAGTTCTTTAGCTATCATGTATGGTTGTGATGATTCTTGTGGTGATTTGGGCATCTTGCGATTGGATTCCATCACATGTTCTCGACATTTTATTGTTGGGTCTTTTACCGTACAACCTGGTTCATGTGCACTTGCATGATTCAGTGAGAAGTGGTTGTTCATCGTCAAATTCCATCAGCCGAAGTGTTCTTCTTATTTGCAGCTTTGGTTCTTTTGGAAGTTGTCATCAAGGGGGAGCAGTAATGACTCCTTCCTTCCTTAGTGTTAGTGTGGGCCCTTCTCCCAACCATTATTCCTTGGAAGGTAATAATGTCTTTGTATTATGTCAGAAGTTGTCTACAATCTTATGTAAAAGAGTAATAGATTTAACCCATAGTTATATGGTGTTGTATTTACTTGTATAGAGTATTTTTCCATGGTATTGTATTAAGAGATGTTATTTTGGAGAATTATATTATCCCACATGCAGTATGTGAGAGTAATTCCTCCTCATCTCTTAGTATATAATAGGGTCAAGTGAGTCTCTACATAATCATGTATTCTTGATGTAGTAGTGGTACTACTGTGACACTGTTGTACGTCATCTATATTCTTTGGGGTATTTGTTCTTTGCTCTCTTGTAAGATTGGAGAAGACATTATGGAGATAATAGAAGACTACCTTCCCGTAGATGTAACCCATTAGGGTGAACCACGTATATTGTTGTTCTCTTGTCCTTTTCTTTTCTCGTTCTTGTCTTTTATGATCTGGTTGCTTAGATAGGTTAACTAATTTAGCTTGACTCTACTATTCTAACATTGATGAGGCCTTTTTCACCTCTGGGAAGCCCAAGAACGTTTCTTGAAAAGTATTTTCTCATGCAGGGTTGTTTTCCCCTCAACCATTTCGTTTTGGGTTGCCCAAAAATATTTCGTTCATATCCGACAGTTGTGTGTCATTGTGTTTGATTAATTGGATGACTGTGTGTTTGATGTATGGATTGGCTTGGCTGAGTAAGTCCAAGGACCCCTCCATGTTATTGGATTGTTTCCTTAACAGTCTGTGAAACCCAATGGTGTGTTGGCTTGACTGTGAACGCATGGTTTTGGCTACGTGTGAGCATGTTGTTCCCTAATGCCTTGGGGAATCATGCCCAACTCGGGAGTGGCAGTGATGTTGAGAGATTAATGAGCACATTGGCCTATGGTTGGGTGGAACGTTGCAGCGACGTAGCTAGTTGTGGGCCAACTTCTTTCAAGATAAGTATTCTTATGCTTAATCTCTGCAAACTATTGGTTTTATGAATTAATATGAACATGTTGAATTTTCCATCGACGAAAATGGATTCAACAGAGGAAGATAGGGAATTACTGCTATAACAAGCCGATTTATAGTAGGTATTGAAGGGTTTTTGACAAAAATAAAGAAAGAAAAAGTCTTCAGTACAAGAAAGAGCACGGTGGGTTCAACTGAGAAAAAGGATAAAATGTCTGAGCATGAGCGTCTATGTTGATTTTGGAGGAAGGTCGTTGGCTTGAGTGAAAAAATCATCCTTGAGGGATAATGGAAGTGAGGATGCTACTAGTTCAAGAGGGATAAAATTGTCAGTTTATCCCCCAATGATGTCAGTTCCAAGGAGTTTCAATTTATGATGTCTTTTGAAACGAATCATAACACAAAACAAGTAAAGCTATGTTTGGAGAAACCAACCGTGATGCTCACTTTTTCTTTAGTTAGCTGCTCACTTGTTCTTTAGTTAGCTGACTTGGGTACATGATATGTCTCCAACATTTTTTTTATGTATGAACACTAGATCATTTGCTGCTGATCTCCTTCAACATATATGGATCCAACCGTCAATATTCACATAGGTTGCCATCAACCTCTTGTTGGAGGTAGTATTCACTCAGGAAATCATCCGTGTTGAGCAAGCCATTATAAAGTTCCCTTTATTGAAGGTTGGTAAGAGACTACCTTTTAAATAACTAGTTAAAATGATATAGTGATACATCCCAAGAAATGAATACTCACATAGTATGTCTAATCACACCCAACCACTTGACTATCATTAAATGTTGAGCTTTGTCAATTCTAACAAGATGCCATACCATAAACTACAACATTGACAAACGTTGTAAGGCTACTTTTTGTCAATTGTGACAAGATGAGGTACATATGCAACTCCTAACAAAAGGAGCAGTGCCGATTAAAAATGCCAAATTGTTAGATCAGGTCTCTTATTCTGATTTTATAGTCATTTTAGTTTCTCCAAGGAAGAGGATATGAACTTCATTGTATGTTTGTAAATTATACCCTTCTATTTTCCTTTTATTTGTTGTTGCTGATGTAAATATTTTTTGTATATATAAGAAGTATGTTTTACCCAAAAAAACCAAAAAAGCATTGACAAATGTAAGGAGAAGTGAATTCGGAACTAGGAATTTACGTTGAAAACAGATAACCACACTTGATAGAAGATAAGCTCTAGTAGTAGTAAAAAGCTATAGGAAACGCCACAAACAAAGATAAACTTGTTTAAATACTTTCATGAACGAAGTGCACCCAGTAAACTTACCTTGAGAGAACAAGCAAAACTGATGCACTCTTGGGATTGATATACCTTGACCACTATTAGAAGTTAGGTAGTAGAAAATATTGTTTGGGATCCTCTTATAAACCATATGAAACCTATAAAAATCAACTTGGGAATACATTGGGAAATTATAGACTTGATGAAAGATTTGACACTAAAACTGTTTAACTTAGGTGTTTGGGATTTTGAAGCAGTGTGTTACGACCTTTGTAAATTGTTTATAACTCAGAGAATCCCATAGTAAACCTTTATTTTAAATCTGGCTTGTTTTGCAAAAAATTGTCAAAAATTCAGTTGACTTTATGCTAACATGAATCAATCAGCTCCCTGTCTCACATGCTTCTTCCTTCGATTTTGGAACTTCAACAACTCGAATTTCTTAATATAATTCGATATTTCACTGTGTAGGTATTTAAAGTGCCTTCCCATGGAATTTGAGCAGTTATCAAACTTACAGGTGCTGGACATGAGGGAGTGCTCTGGACTGAAGAAGCTGCCAAAAGAGTTAGCTAAACTAAAATCATCAAGACGTGTAATATATGATGAGAACATCAAATGATAATGGCATGCTATCAATGTATTTTTCATGCCTAATTTTCCTTTGATTATTCCCATCCTTGTCTCTATTTCCTTTAGTCCTCCCAGTATTCTTCTTGGCCATCGCCGCAGACCCTGCCTGAATGGCTCAACCTATCCCCTCTTTGAATGGCCCTCCTGTGGATGGATCTATAAGTAGAATTGTAGTGGCACATGAGCAACTGGTTGGAACTATGCGAAAGGTTATATTCAGTTTTATGATCCATGTATGCAATAAAGGGAGATCATATATGTACCGCTAGATTATGTACACAACTAGATTGATGTACGCAACTGGATTATGTACGCAACCGGATTCATGTATGCAACAAAGGGAGATCGTATATGTAGCCAAGAAGAAACAATAGGATTAGGGGATGAAACATGAGAAGCCAATCCAAGGCATCGGCATGAAGATTTGCATGAGTCTGCACAACACTCCAGTAATTTGAAAACCCTGAGAAATGAGAAATGAGTTGTGTGTATAGAAGTAGAAGGAAATATTTGCATAAAACAAACAAGGCAGTGAATTGTATTAAATTGTCCAAGGTAAGGAGGTGCATTAAGCATAGCACTACATGGAAACATACATTTGTCTGGAGCTTGAAAAGGTTGTCAATTGAAGAAGGAGGTGCATTAAACAAGAGAAGGCGGTGCATTAAACAAGAGAAGGCGGTGCATTAAACACGGTTTCCAATACTGAGATTTACGTCGTCGCTTGGGAAATAACACTTAATTTTATTAGCCAATGAGGTGATCATTAAATGGTATTAAATATTTGACAAAAATAATAAAATTGGTTGGATAATGTAAAAGTATGCAAAAATAACAAAAATTTATGGTCAACTACAACATTATTGTGTGGTCAACCCATATCGAAACCAATATACTTGCGTCTTCGACATGTATAATAAGGTAGGATTGTTTTTTTTCCTCACCATTCTCTACTTGCACATAGTAAAATACAAGACATTATTAATTCATGAGAATATTTAAAAAGCTAAAATGTGTTGATTTAAGTCGAAAAAAAGCAAGTGCAACAACAACATGCTTTCTTACTTGTCTAGTATTTCTACACGACAAACTTTCAACACGACTTGAATGTGAACCAGTGTTGGACATTCTTCCTGTGTCTTCTTGATTCTTTCATGGATAAAAAAATGAGAATGAGAAGAGAAATGTCAATAATTTAGCTTGTCAACATGATCCTTTGTCGACAATCTTCAATCGTTGGCCCGGTCTACAATTATAGAGAATTTTTTTTATTAAATATGCTCACAAATAGCTAAGGAGAGATTCAAAGAGCAGTGCACTGACAAACCTATTGAAGGTCTGGTGCAAATTCTTCTTCAAGAACTAAAAGCCATAGGTGTGCTCCTATTCTCCTCAGTATTTCTACTAAGCTATCTCTTAACATTGTGAGGGCTTCATGAGTATTTCTACCAAGCTAGATATTAACATTGCCTACACTTCATGGCCCTCTCTGGTGTGAATTTATCATTAATATATTTCATGGATATATTAGGGAGATTTTAGGTTAACCTTATAGGAGTCAAGATAGTGCCAGATATACCTACGAATCTGAATTAACAAAATGAATCATGGCAGACATTTCTTCTTCTATTACATAGCGAAAATAATCTATGTGTCTAGAGCACAACAACTACAAAAGGAAAAGCTTACACTTTTTCCTCTAGGTAGAGGCCATATAGAGCATATCCTACATCTAAGAGATTATAGGAAAAATACTTAGCATCTTGGGATGGAGGTGGCAAGCGTAGGTCGTGCGTGTTGAAAGCGCATGCCATGTTTTCACCCACATGGATTGCATCTCTCCATCTGTCACAATAATCACATGAAGTTTCTAGAATTCCAGTGTTGGATTTATCTTATATATTGAGAGGAGAAGGGTGAATCAGTATATATCGCAGATTTCAAATTATTTCACTTTAACAAATTTTCACCACTTAAAATTTTTCTGTTGAAACAATAATAAACATAGTTGCACACAAAATTCAGAAAGATGATATATATAAAGAATTGTTACATTAGTGGGAGATAATAATATCCAATCATGAGCACCAACTCATTCAGGTTCTAACCTGATCCACAAGCATCAACATGTTGATTGCAGGCATTGACCTATAAAGACTTTGATTTGCGCAAGCACCAACTCATGAACTTCAGGAACCAACCCGAACATATGTCTGTCTCACTACATAAGCTCTGGCTTGTTGTAATCAAGCACTAACCTATTTAAAGTTGCGATCTATCGTTGTTCATTTATATGCAACTGAATGGAAGCACCAACTTCTAATTTGTATTTACCAACTTTGAATCCCTTATTGATTTACCAGCTACGACTGGAAGGAAGCACCAAATCTGTGATTGCTTTACTAGTTTCAACTGGAAGGAAGCTCCAACTCTCTCTTCCTTTCCCCTTCATGCCTCCATGAGAAGTTTTACTAAAACCTATTTGAAGGAATCTCCAACTTCTTATTCCTTGCCCCTTCCTGCCTCCTTGACAAGAAATAGTTGTGTTTCAAATAACTAAGATATGCAATTTACCTTATATGTAATGTGTGACTCAACGAACTGCAATTGTTGTAGTGTTTTTGGTGTAAATATTTCCTTTGATTATCTGCATAAAAAAAAATAGTTTCCTTATCTGCGATATATAATATCTCTTTGTATTATACAATCTTCAGATATCTGCGAACATTGAGTTACTTCTACAACCTCCAATCTACTTCTCTTTGTTGTTTAGTGTTATGAACTTGTGCATTACTCAGTCACTTTTGTGTTTTTTCTGTTTGTGTCATTTACTGAGTAGAATATTCACAAATCTTGATATTGGTATCCTTCTACTTTGCGCTCTTCTTGCTATTCATCCTCTACTGACCTACACAATTCGGCTCTATTGTATATGTGTTTTTTCTGCGATCAAAGAGCCATTGATACCCCAAGAATTACGAAGCTTTCCCAAAATATTATCTTTAATGCTTCACACTACAAGTTTACTTCAACACATCCATCTCTTGCTTATTTACACTCTTTCTACTTCAAGAGATGTGTCCATTTGTTGGGATTCCTTAAACTTGGTGATGCTCCAACTCATTTGCTTCTTGATCAAGTTATCTTTTGTGTTTGCGTGCCACTTTTCGTAATTCAACTTTATGGGGTTTAACACACATATGTCATTTTCTTTATGCAATTTTCACACACAATTCTGTGTCTTTTACTTTCATATTATTCTTATAACTTCTTAAATAAGTTCCTTACCATATTGTTTTTTATGCACATCCATGTCTTTCATATTCTTATTTTAACTTCTTCTTCAAGGTTGTTCTATGCACACATATATCCCATGTCATTATTGGATTTTTGCACTTTCTAGACTCCACATTTTTCTGTATATATTTCTTGAAACTGGCTTTGTGTGAGGAAGACTTAACCTTTGACATCAATCATAAGTTAGATCCCCCTGAAAATGAGCTCTTCCTTTGTGTGCCAAAATCTACCCCTATGATTATGTCGTTGATTGCTCTTTTGCGTAGATCCATATTTCACTTTCAATGGTCCACTTTCTCATTTTATTTCCTTATGGTGTATTCTCCCCCTTTTATATCAATGGAAATGGGATTCTCTCAGTCATCTACTCCCCTTTCCTTCATGCTCATTGTTTCCTCTTTGTCTTGCTTCCATTGTGCCAGATCCACTGTTATGTCGTAGATAATTCATTTCTATGACAGATACATTGAATTGTATCATTCTGCCTTGCACGACTTATTGTGGAGCAACAACTATTTCTAGTTTCCCTCTCAGATACTCAAAAGTTTATCTAAGAAGAGGATTTGTGAAGATGTATGCAATTTGTCATTTTGTATCCACATACTCTAATTTCAAAAAGTTTTTAACAACTTGTTCCCTTACAAAATAATATTTTACGGGAATGTGTTTGGTTGTAGAGTGCATCACCGAATTTTTTGAGATATTGATCGTTCTTGTGTTATCATAGAAGATTGATATAGACTAATCATACTCTACTTGAACATATTTTAAAGTTTTTTTCATCCATAGGACTTGCACACAACATGTTGTTGAGGCAATGTATTTTGCTTCGGCTGTGGATAGTGACACTGAGGATTGTTTCTTACTTAGCCAGGAAACTAGGCACTTTCCTAAGAAGAAAGTTGTTCCACTTGTGCTATTTCTATTATCAATACTTCCTACCCATTCTACATCTTTGTACGCTTTCGATGTCAGGTTTTCACTATGTGGATATCATAATCCAAGATCTAGGGTTCCTTTTAGATATATGAAAATCCTCTTTACCGCTCGGACATGAGTTTCTTTGGGTGTAGCTTGAAATATTGCGACCAGGCCTACAACTTGCATTATATATAGTCTTTAGGTCGTTGCATATAATATAATTCCAATCATTGAACGATCAGGATTTTGATCTACTTCATTTGCTTTGTCTTCTTTGCTTAATTTGCATCTAGCAATCATGGGAGTGCATATCAGTTTGCAATATTCCATGTTGAATATTTTCAACATTTCCTTCATGTACTTAGTTTGAGAGATGAATATGCCATCCTTCAATTGAGATATATGTAGTCCCAAGAAAGAGGATAATTCCACGAACATGGACTTTTCAAATTATTTTTGCATGTTTAGGGAAAATTTTTGACTAAGGTTGTCATTACTGCTTCCAAAAATATTGTCATCCACATAGAACTCAACTATAGTCATGTTTCCATCCTCAATCTTTATGTATAAATTATTGTCTACATTACCCTTTTTGAATCCTTTCTATCATAGATATCTGTCTAATCTTGAATACTAGGCTCTCTATGCTTGTTTCCGCATGTATAACGTATTTTTCAATTTGCATATATAATCTTTATTGTTTGAGAACGAGAACCCTTCTTGTTGTTCTATGTATACTTCTTCTTCTAATTATCCATTTAGGAAGGTTTATTTGACATCCATTTGATACACCATGATGTTCTTGGAACATGCATAGGATACAAACATTGTGATCGCTTCAATTTGGGATACTAATGCAAAGGTTTCTTCAAATTCTATCCCTTCAACATGTGCATATCCTTTGCATCCTAATATTGCCTTGTTTTTGACAACTTTTCCTTCATCATTCAGTTTGTTTCTAAAAACCCGTTTCGTTCCTCTAACATTTTTGTCTTTGGGTCTTGGAACAAGTTCCCAGTCTGATTCTTCTTAGTTGGTTTCAATTCTTCTTCCATGGCCTTGAAACAATGTTCATTGGTTTTGGATTCATTGAAACAATTTGGTTTTATTTGAGACAACAAGGAGAGATGAACTTATTTAGTACCACCAGTTAAGTATCTTCTTCTTGTTCCTACACCTGCGTTCTTATCTCCTAAAATCAGATCTTCTGAATGATTCATTTGAACAAACCTGGATGGAGTCTTTGTATCAGGTCATCTTTCTTCATTTGTTTCTTCTTGAAGTAGATTGTCTTATTGTTCCATCATCCTTTATTCATCTTGTGTAACTTCTAAAGGTTTTTTTAAATAAAGGTTGATCATCATCATCATCTATTTTTTTTTGTATTTGAACTCTTCATCTACTCTTACATTTGGGATTTCTATCATCTTATTCATCCTTAGATTGTAACATTTTTACACTTTGCTTGTATTTGCATATCCAATAAATATTCCTTCATAAGCTCTTGAGTCAAACTTTCCAAGATTCTCGTAATTTTTTCTTATGCAACATTTACTTCCGAATATTTAGAAATGTTTGACGATAACCGGTCTTCCCTTCCAGAGTTCATATGGAGTTATGTTGTTGTTGGCTCTAATTTGTCCTGTGTTTAAAATATGAACGATGATATGAATAGCATGTCTCCACAAAACTTCAATAGTTTGGAGTCATTTAACATGGTCCTAACCATTTCCTTCATAGTTCAATTTTTCCTTTCATCCACTCTTTTTTGTTGTGGGGTTCTGGCTACTGAGAATTGTCTTCTGATTCCATGTCTTTCACAAAAATTCTCAAACTCATTTCAGGTGTATTCTCCACCATTATCTGATCTTGGACATTAAATTTTCATATTTTTCATTTTCGACCACTTTCTTAAAGATTTTAAATCATTCAAAAGTTTCTGATTTTTTCTTGAGGAAGAAAACCCATGTCATTGGAGTGAAGTCATCTATGAAGAGCGGAAAATAAAATTCACCATTCAGTCCTTTTGTTCTAGTGGGTCCACATAGATCTGTGTGAACTAGTTCCAATGGTTTTGTTGTAGTGTATTCCTTTGTCTTAAATCTCACTCTTGTTGTTTTCCAGGTTGACAATGTTTACAGACAAATTGTATGGGATTTGTAATCTTTGAGATATCTCTCACCTATTTTTCTTTACTAATATTGACTAGGTTTTCAAAGTTTATGTGTCCCATTCGTATGTGCCAACGCCAACTCTCATCTAGTTTCCCCATACAACATTTTTCTTCCTTTTCATCCAATATGTAGACATTGTTTGACGTTCTGGTTGCAGTTGCCACTAAACCACCTATATCGTTGTCTCTTATTTTTCATTTCTTTGAAGCAAAGTGAGAGTATGTCCTTGGTCACAAATTTGACTTACATTGAGGATATTATGCTTCATATTCTCAAATAACAAGACATTTTTTGCTTTGGTTTTCTAGTTTCCAAGACTAACCATGCCCATACCAATAATTTTGGTTGATCCATTGTCTCCAAATTACACATTTCCTACCTTATCTTCTTTAAAATTCAAGAAATTTCCTTCATCTCTTGTGATGTTATTGGCACATCCAACTGTCAATGTACCATTGACCCTTTTTGTTGTGCATGTAGCACCAAGCTGCATCCTTCATGACTTAGCTGATCAAAGTTTTTCTGGCAGATTTGTGTAGATATTTCTTTAACAAGACTATTTTCAACTGATTTGGTCGATGAAGATTGTTTTTTGCAATCCGTAGTCGCATGTTCGTGACTGCCGCATTTTTGACATTCACATATTGTACTTAAGGGGCAACGAAGTTTAAGTTTTCCTTCAAAGTTCTTGGCTATGTTTAAATATCATTCTTCCTATAGTAGGGCCTATTCTTTTTAGGAAGGTTCTTCATACGAGCTCTGTAGTTCATTGCTTTGTGATAAAAATTATAACATAAATAATAGTTCTCTATGAAAATTGTTTGGTACCTTGTAATGCAAGAGCTTCCTTATTGCACAGATCCCATTTTTTGAGGAAAGAGCATCTTCTTTTCATAATTTTGGTCTCCTCTTGACATATATTCTTTGACTACGTCCACATAGCTCATGTCCCTTGAGTTTATGCAACTTATTCCCTTCTTCTTTGATGGATGCCTTTGATCTTTGACAATTTCATCTGAAGTTCGAGTACTCTTGCTAGACTTCTGCCAGAGGTTGGGTTGATCGTTCACTTTGTGTAGTTCTCCTTTTAGGAGAGTGATTCCATTTTTCACACATTTCCTCCTTGTGTTTTAGTTGTTCCAACGTATCCATCTTTGACTTTCTTGTTTCCTCAACTTGTTCTTTATGTTTCAAAATTTGCTCCTTCAAAACCTTATTTTTATTCCTAGAATTCTCTCATTCTTCCAAAGCACTAATTAGTTCTCCTTCAAATTCTACTCCAATTAGTTCTTGTCTCCTAATTCTTCCTTTTTTGAAACATTTTCCATTGTCATAGGAAGTATTTCTTGTTTCTCCATCTCTACACAAGATCTATCTTCCAGATATTAAGTTGTTACTGAAGACACCCACTATGATACCAATTGTTGGATGTATCTTATATACTAAAAGGGGGGTGAATAAGTATATAGCGTAGATTTAAAATTATTTCACTTTAACAAATTCTTGTCACTTAATTTTGAAACAATAATAAACACACACACACACATAAATAATTGTTACACCAATGGAAGGGAAAGTATCTGTGAGAATTGCTTCACAGTGAGATTTAGGAGCTAGAGCAATATTCACAATCAAATTATTTGACAAAATATGAAAGAGAACAACAAAAGAGATTGAAATAGCACATGTGAATGGCGCTAATAAATGATCATTATATTACAATACATCTTGTAGATATGTATAGTACATATTTATAATACATTGGGGAAAATTCGTGAGCCCTTGGAGCCCATGTGAATGCATACAAATGCCAGGCTAGAATTTGATCCCTAAACCCCCCTAGGTTGACCAATAGGCTCCCAAAACTAACCAAATAGTCACAAATCCATGTGTGAACATGTAAGGAGCATTCATGGGTCATAAATGAGGTAAGGATAAGAATGGGAGAGTGCATGGGTGAGTGGGGGAGTCTCTAGGAGCCAATAAATGCCCAAGAATACCACAAAATAGCCACATTCACACACTAGCCCCATAGTCAAATCTGGAAGTGATTTTCAAATAATGGAGGCACCTGGATGACAGGATGATCAAAGTAGAGCGCCTCAACTATCAATTAATGAGCCAAAAATCACCTACTAGACCAATATTGACCAATATAGCCTAAGTTAGACCATGCAACATAAGCACAAGGAAAATGAAAATCTCTCCTAGGTAGATGACCATGGTACTAAGTTATATTAATGCTCTAACACCCCCCTTTAAACCTAACTTAGTACAGCTTCTACAAAATGATTTATTAAGGACTTGGCAACTAAGGCATAAGTCACCTTTTACAACAGAATTTTATTAGTCCATGTAACCGAGGTAAGGAGGAAAACCTCATGGGACAAAACATCTGCTAAAAAATGGACACGATAGAGATGATCCAGAAAGTATTCAACATGTCCTCTTATTCACTTGAATGAGCTGAAAGAACAACTTCTTGGTGATGGACTTGGTGAATATGTTGTGGATGCCAAGATCATGCATCAATGCATCAAAGTGCTATAGACAAAGATCATGTAGAGAGGCCCTTTGATGGTCATCATTTGATGATGGAGAGGAATCATAGGAATGTATTTTTATGTAAGCATAATCTGATCTAAAAGAATAATCAACCATGGAAATTATATCTCTGCAAACTATTTCCCAAATAACATCAAAAGATTCAACAAAATATGCCTCATGTGTAGCTACCATATCATGAATAAAACCATGAATCTTCTTCCAAATTTGATTAAGCACCTTCATAACTCTATAAAAAACCTCACGAGGTTCTGAAATATCAGAATATATTCCATGTACAACAGAAAATATCAGAGTTATGGTGTCTCCATGAGCTAATGGGTCCATAGAGAGAGAAGAGTCAACAACTAGATCACATTTGCAGTTGAGCGAACCTAGAGGGTCTGGAGACTTGAGATTTGAACCATGGGTGGTAAAAGCAAGTCTAGACATATGGAACAACAGTCCCATGAAGGCCAATTATATGGATTTCCAACCAATGAAATACATACAGGACATAAAAGCAACATAGACAAGTGACATAGCATTGGAAACTAGGAAGTTTTGAGATTTTCCAACTAGTGAACTTGATGGTTGTTGGGTATTTTGGTCATGAAATGGTTGGGGAAATGAGTCTATGAATTTAATAGGATGTATATAACCTTTATAATCATAATGGGGAAGATATTATTGGATTGGGAAAGAGCTTTCAGAAGACACATAAAAAACTAGCAAAAAATGACTAGTTTTGGGAGGAAGCTTTGGTGAACTGATTGGGGTTTCTTCCAAGGAAGGGATGGAGGCTTCAGATTCTGATATATCAGAAGGTAAATCAGAAACATAGTGATCAGAAACATAGATATCAGACATGGATTCTACCCATGCACTCAATTCATGCTCAGGCTTACCACTTCCTTGTTTGTGCTCCCATCCTCTTGCAAATTCTGGAAGATCAATATGGTTCGCCTCAAGGAGTTTGGTCATGATGTCCATATTATTTATAAATAAATATATTTCAAGATGTGAAACTATACAATAACCACATGTGGGTATTTCTCTCTTGTTTCTCCTCTTGGATCTCAAACTCCCATCAGTAGAACTTGGAGCTTTCTGAAATTGACTGGTTCTTCTCTTTCTATCTTTGCTTCAAATATTTCTTCTTACCTTCAGCTTGATTTGATAGACCAAAAGCAAGGTATTTTTCTTTGGTGGATTTGATGGTACCCATTTTTATGAGCTTGTCCTGCTCCTGAGTCAAATACTCCATGAAGTCTGCTAGCGCAGGAATCCTCCAATTTCTAGTTGCAAGCTTACTTGAGTGGAATGTTGAAACATACACAGAATACTGAAGCCCTAGCTTAGAAAGGATGGACAAGATAAGCTGATATTCTTTCTTCTATATTCCACATTGTTTTAGCTGAAGTACTGCCACTTTGAAATTGGTAAAGAAGTCTTGAATGGTCTCATAGTGAGCTGAGCTCAGGGAGATTAGCTCATTCTCAAGTTGATGGCCTCTCATCTCATCAGTCTTCCCAAATAATGACTCAATATTAAGCCAAACTTCATTGGGTGTGCCAATACTTTCTACATGAAAGAGGATATCCCTCGAAATGCTAAGGAAAATCTTTCCAAAATCTTCATCAAGTTGCACTAATACATTTGGGCAGATTTTTCCACAAAATGTTTCCACGTTTTGAACATTCATGGATTAATACTTCATTTTTTTTTATCATGGCGGAAAAACTGTGGCAATATCAACGTTTTTAATTTTTGACGAACTTTCGTCTCTATATCGACGATATATGGCTATATTTAATTTAACATTCTTATTTGTTTAATTCTTATTTGAAAGGGGGTACAGTTGGGACCTCGTCGCAGGAAATAAAATGAACTTATTTTGACTTACATATTGCCATTTGAGGTCCTTTCTATAGATTCGACAGGATCACTTTGACTTTCCGAGCATACTACCTTTGGCGGAAGCCTTCAAATGCAAGAAGCAAATATTCAAATTTTTGGATTTATGGCAGAGTAGGGCAGGCTATATGACGACACGAGATCTAATTTTTTATGGACACAGATCGGAGCAGGAAATTAAGAAAAGGAGTCACTTGGACAGGAATTCCACAAAATATTTAGCATAATCTCATATATAATGAATGCAACTATGAAAAACTAATACAATTAATCCTTTAAACTACTAGTAGAAATCACACCCGCCAAACCAATGCCAGCTTTCAACGGCTCTTGGTTGTTTACGCGCAGGTCAGTAAGCATGCATCCTTTTTTGGACGTAAATAGTTTTTTATTTCCATGTCTTAGGAAGCCGACCTCATCACCAATTTTTTTTTGTTATCATTTACCAAAATTTATTCAATTTTCCACATCATCATCATTTTAATTTTTTTTTATGCCAAGACTTGGCCTTCTCTTATGCCCGCATACCCTTCTTCAACTGACCGTATGGGGGTCTTTGATCTTCCAATAAGTATGCCCGCACTGTCCATCTTCAAGGTGCCAGTAGGTGATGTATTCAGATGCCCGCAGCTAGGGTTTAAATATTCCCGCAACTCCTCATTTGAGCCATCAAAGATGCCCACAACTCCCACAAATGCCCACGGCAAGTCCTTCCTTATGCTTGCATCTCACACCAGGATTCCCATAGGTGGCCATAAGGGATGCCCGCAGGTGGTGTTGAGAAGATGCCCACAATAGGCAATATCTTATGCCCACAATAGTTTCTATCATGCTCGCAATTGCCCTCATTTAGCATGCCCGCAATATTTTCCTTGTCCACTATTTTATCATGCCCGCAGTCATCTCTGTCATCAAGTTTTCTTGTCTATTGTCATGTCACCATCTCCTTGTCATCTTTGCACCAACATCTTTGTCTTGCCCAAATCATCTTCAAATGACCACAGAATGGGTCATTTGAGTCTCTAGATGTTCCATGCTTGTCATGCTTGCCTGTCAATGTCATTATGCATGTCCTTAGTCATCTCTGTCCTTCATGTCTTGTTCCAATTACACCTTGCCATGTCATCATGCTTAGACACCTCTTCGAATCTATGTTTGTTATTTATTATTTTAATGAAATAATCAATTAAAACTTCTTCTAAACATTGCATCTCTCCAATAGTAAGACGCGTCTCTTCAAAACTCTGTCTTAATTCTTTTTATTAAATTTCTGTTTATTTTTCTAAATACATTCTTGTAGATTCTTATATAATAAACTCTGTTTATTATTTTTCACCAACTTTGTAGGTCCATCTTTTGCATATATGACCATCATAATGCAAAATGAAAGTATGGATGGATAGCCACCTCAACAAGGATAAGATCCATGTCACCTTTTGAACTTTTTGATACACACGCATTATCTGGAGATCATTTGAATATAGACTTCCAAACTATTTAATTTAACAAATTGTTTTTAACTTGTAAAAACAATTTTTCTTCTACTTTGGCAGATTGATTTCTCCCTCATGTGATCACCATAAGGAAACCTACAAGCATGGATAGATAGCCATTTCAACAATGAACAAGAACATATCACAAGATAAATATCTTGACACACTCATAACCTCTGGCAAGCATTTCAAAATAGCTTCTCAACCTCTTTTGAACATCAAAACATATTTCTTCCCATTTTGGCAGACTCCTATTTCACACGTGTGAACACTCTATGGAGACCTGAAGTCACGAGCAGATGGAAAACTTACCAAATAATAGATCCATGACATTTGATAAATTTACTTGCACAAAGACAACCCTTGGAGGGCATTTCCAGCTGACCTCTCAAACTCCCGTTTTTAACACTTAGTCAATTTCTTTTGTTCTCACTATGCAAAATATTTATTTTCCTATTTTTGGCGGATTGATATTTTGCACATGAGACCATCATAAGAAAACCTAAAGGTATCGCTGGATAGTCAGTTCACCAAGGAACATGCCTATGATACCTGATGAATTTTATCATCAAAATAACCACTCCTTGTGGGCATTTCAAAATTCCTTTTCAATTTCCTGAATCTAACACAACCAATTTTCTTGTGTTCTTAAAATGCAAAATAATATTTTTCTTACTTTTGGAAGATTTATATCTTTGTCATAAAACACTCCATAGGATAACTGAGACCATGGTTAGATGCACCCATCAACAAGCTATAGCCTAACACTTTGATATTATTTTTCTCATCATCCTATGGGATAGGACAGGCATTTCCCTGAGGCCACTGAGGCAGTTTTGCCAGTACTGGAATAGTGCAAAACAACCTGAAACTCTGTTTTGGCAGACCATTATCTTTGTCATCAAACATCTTCTTTGAGAACTGAGACCATGGTGAGATATCCTCTTCAACAAGCTGTAGGATGATAGCTTCATATACTTTTTATCATACACCTATAAGGTACGACGGGAATTTTCCAAAGGCCACATGAGCCAGTTTTTCCAACACTTCGACAATTTTCATAGTCTGGTCCAACATGCCTAAAACACTGTTTTGGTAGGTTCATAACTTCTTCCTCAACTAATTCCAAGACAATATGAAGAAATGGTTAGGTAGGCTAAATATCAATCTACACAACCCTTGTATGGTGCGGGCATTTTTTTCCACACAGAATTTGTGGCGGGCATTTTCTTAAGGTTACATGAGAAAATTTTCCAACACTTAGTCATTTTCAAGACTTTCTCCAAAATTTATTCTGAAACCTCATTTTGGAAGATTCATAACTTTTTCTTTAGACATGATTAAGGAGAAATAATACCATGGTTAGGTAGAAAAACCAACACACTACAAGACCCTCATGTGCTGTGGGAATTTACTCTAGCCCATAATTTAGGGTGGGCATCTTTCTGAGGCTACTTAGACATTTTTGCTTGCTGTGGCACAAACCCCTGTTTTGGAAGGTCCATAACTTCTCCCTCAGGCACTTTCAAGACAAACTAAAGACATGGTCAGGTAGGAAAAACAACAATCTACAGGATCCCCATGTGGTGTGGGAATTTATATTCTCTTATAAATTATGGCATGCATTTCCCTAAGGCAATTTTTACTAATTTCCCCATACTTAGTCATTTTCCTGTTTTCCCCCAAATTACCATATTTTTCCAAAGTGGTTGTCATTAATGTTGTCATCAATGACAATCCTATTCATCACAGTCTTCATGTTTTTTTATTATAGAAATTGGTATATAATATACTACATTTAGAAATATACTTATATCTAATGTATTTGACAAGTTACTGTTTGGTATGGTGTAGGTAAGACAATTACTTGTCACTTCAAGGATTTTTCACTATGAATGAAAATGCAAGGAATCTTGTTCAATTCAGAGCGGAATTAGAGGCGAGGGGAGATGGAAAATGTTATTTCCCTTGCTCTAATTGCAGGGGCTTGCAAAGAAGAAGAATTTTAATAATGACAAGTGAAAGACATTGTAGGGAGAAGGGGCACGCCGAAGGGGTTTATGAATATCGTCCCTTGGCAAGAGGTTATTCAATTTTTAATGTATTCTCTGTAATAGTCATCATGTCATGAATTTCAGTAAAATGTCTTATCGTTTTATTATATGTTCTATACACACTAATTTTACTACGTTGTTTGTAAATATATAGACAATGCCCCCAAAATGTTGCTTTCCAGAGAGTTATTTTCCAAGTACTAGCATAAATACTCATTTATAGGGTGACGAACATCTAGATCATAATATTGAAGCTGATCAAGTTTTGAATGATGATATGGATGGAGATAACGTTAGTGATACAAATCAGGAAGATGAGATACATAGATTGATCCAAGACACAATTGCTCCAATGGATGAGGACAACCAGGATGATAGTCATGATGTTGATCCTCTACTCGAGAAGTCACATCAACCTCTTTATGACGGCTCAAAAACAAATCTTCTATCTACTATATTGTTGTTAGTGAACTTGAAGGTTTTGAATGGTTTATCAAACACCTGTCTCACACAGATACTAAGGTATGTAATTTGTTAATTATTTATGTGTGCATGTTCACATGTACATAAAGGGTTGAATTTTTTCCTATATTGATATTGTTATCTAATTTGTAAAGTATGGATGTGATATTGATGATTAATATTGTTTACATTGACTTATTCTTTTGAATTTTGTAGATTGTTAGGTGAATTTCTATTACCAACGTCAAATATTATACCATGCACCTATCGAGATATATATATGATTATGGAAGAATTTGGAATGGAGTATCAAGTTATTGATGGATGTCCTAATGATCACATCATATACTATGGACAATATGCATTATAAAATGAATTCCCACAATGTCAAACAATTAGGTATCGAACCGATAAAGCGACAAAAAAGGTGCCTCACAAAGTTCTTCGTTATATTTTGATAATTCCATGTCTCCAGTGGTTGTTCAGGTGTCAAAGTATAGCACAGTTTATGGATTTCCATGCAAAGAACAGAATTTGAGACGATGTTCTTCGAATGCCTGTAGATGGGTCTACATTTAGGTACATCAAAGAAAAGTGGCCAATTTTCAAAGAAGAACCTCGTAATGTTAAACTTTCGTTGGCAGCTAATGGTGTCAATCCATTTGGAGAGCTTCGTTCTACCTACTCAGTGTGGCCTATTTTTTTTATAAACAATAAACTTCCTCCTTGGATGTCGGTCAAGAGAAAGCACACCAGAGGCTGTGATGACCTGTTAGGCCCCCCAACCTTTTGGCGAACGTTGCATTGAGATGGAAAATGATGTGTCTAACGTGGCATTGAGATGGATAGTGACATATCAAGATTTGATTGCAATGATAATATAAATTGAATTTGGAAAATTGTTGAAGAAAGTGAAGGTTGATGTGTGGTAATGGAGGCAAGTATCTCACAAAAGAATTTACTAATTTATGTCCTTAGGAAAGAATTCTTTTTTTGAATTCATAGTGTCTAAAACCCTACCACAAATTAAGTGTAGAAAAAAATAAAACAAAGGTTGAAAGTGTCATATATACCTAACAAGTGTATGTATTCTAAATTATTTTGAGTGGAAGCAATGGCAACTCCGAGATATGTTCAAGACTAATTTCCCACAATTACAATAAGGTTAATGACACCATATCAAGCATGGTTCAAGATGAAATCACATGTTCAACATTTGGAGGTCTTGGATGTGTTATTAAATCTTATATCCTTGCTGAGAAGGAAAGGAAGTTTGATGCCAAAAACATTTAATCCATATTGATCAAATATATTATGGAGATGTTGAAATTTTTAATTATCTCTATATTACATTCAAGTTGAAAGTTATCAAGAGTGGGGATGTGATCTTTAATGAACTAGTTGCGTGAAAGAATTGAGTGGGAAATTTGAATGATTTTCCTGACCAACAATGTGATGCACCAATATATGACCATCATAATCATCATCATCATCATGACTCTCATCTTCATCATAATCATCATAATCATAATCATCATCATCGTCATAATCATCATAATCATCATAATCATAATAATCATCATAACCATCATAATCATCATCATAATCATCATCGTCATCATCATTATAATCTTCATGATCATCATGATCATCATCATCTTCGTAATCATCATAATCATCGTAATCATCGAGATCATCTTCATCCTCATCATCATCGCCATCTTGATCATCATCGTCATCTTCATCGTCATCATGATCATCATTGTATTCATCATCATGATAATCATGATGATGATGATGATGTTGATCATCATCATTAGCAGCAGCAGCATCATGATCATCATGATCATCTTCATCATCATCACCATCACCATCATCATCATCACCATCATCACCATCATCTTCATCCTCATGACCAGCATCATCATGATGTTCATCATCATCGTCTTCATGATGATGATGATGATCGTCATCATCATCACCATCATGACAACGACGACGACGACGATCATCGTCACCATCATCATCATCATCATCATGTCTTAAAAGAGTTACTAACATCATCATCATCACCATCATCTTCATCATCATCATCATGTTGATCATCATCGTCACTATCATCATCGTCGTCGTCGTCGTTGTCAGCATCATCATGATAATTATCATATTCATCATCATCATTATCATCATCATCATCATCATTATCATCATCATTATTACCCTCATCATCATCATCATCGTAATCATCATAATCATCAAGATCATCATCATCTTCATCTTCATCCTCATCATCATCGTCATCTTCATCATCATTGTCATCTTCATCGTCGTCATCATCATCATCATCATCATCATCATCACCATTGTCTTCATCATCATGATAATTATCGTCATCATCATCATCATCATCATCAGCATGATAGTGTGACTTTGAATAACTAAGAATTTTATTATACCCATGATTGGATAGACACTAAATGAATTTTGATGAGAACCTTGTAATTGTATTGTACTTGGAAATCAATAAGATCTTTATCGGCTTCTCTTATAGTTGAGCATATATGTGTCATGCATATGATTGGGAATTTCACATTCTAAAATTAACACAATGATTTCCTTATTGTTCTAACTTATACCAAAAATCTATTTATTGATTTATAGGTGTGATGATGACGACGAAGAATAAGATGATGATAATGATGATGATGATGATGACGACGACGACGACGACGATGATGATGATGACTAGGATTAGGATGATGATGATGAAAATGATGATGATGATGAAGATGATGATGATGACAATCATGATGATGAGGATGAGGACCAGGATCAGGATGAGCATGACGAGGATGATGATAATGATGATGATGATGATGATGAAGATGTTGATGATGATGATGATGATGATGATGATGGTGGTGGTGATGAAGATGATGAACATGATGAAAATGATGATGAGGGTTGATCCGGAGGATTATTCATCTTTAATTTACACTGATCCAATGTGGTACAATGGTATTTAATCTATGGTTCAAAGAACATAACATATGTTTTAACTCATATATATAGCTGCGACAGACTTTTCACACTGCTATGACAGAATTAGCTGCGACAGACTTATCACACTGCTGTGACAGACTTTTCACACTGCTGTGACAGACTTAGCTGTGACAGGCTTTTCACACTGCTGTGACAGACTTAGCTGTGATAGACTTAGCTGCGATAGAATTAGCTGCGACAGACTTTTCACACTGCTGTGACAGACTTAGCTGTGACAGACTTATCACACTGTTGTGATAGATTTAGCTGCGATAGACTTTTCACACTGCTGTGAAAGACTTAGCTGCGACAGACTTTTCACACTGCTGTGACAGACTTAGCTGCGACAGACTTTTCACATTGCTGTGACAAACTTAGCTGCGATAGACTTATCACACTTGCTGCGACATCGCGAAGTTAGTGGTGACATCAAACGGTTACGTTACGTGTGATGCTATGGTATGGTGCAACATATGTGCGTAACGGTCATTGCAACGTGTTGTGAGTCAACATATGTGCGTGGAGTTGGTTGCAACGTTTCGGGAATATGGAACGTCGTGGTACCATAACGCTTGGACAGCAATTTGGCTGAATTGCATGGTTCAGCTTAGCGTATGGTTGTAACAATAATAAAAAAGATAACAGCTGAGATGATGGAAGGGAATCAGTTACTTATCCCTCCCGCTAAACTCTTAAATAGAGGAGGCTGGCCACAGTGGAGGGGGCGGATTGTTTTGGAGCGCAGAGTATCGTTTCTCTGTTATGAGAAGCTTAGAGATCATTTTTTGTTGTTGCGAAGTGTCCAGATACTGTGCTGTAGAAGTCGACATTCTCTGTTATATTTTAGCTTTCTTTATCTTTGAATGCTGATTGTAATTTCGAGAGAAAGGTCTTAAAGATTTTGTACAGCATTCTGTTTACAGTTGCTGAAGTTGTTTCCAGAACCATTTTGTACCATTTAAAAAGATTAATTGGATCGGTACCCATTGGAGAGGGACCCGGAGACGTAGCCCAGTGGAGGGGGTGAACTTCGTTATCAACTTCTGTTTGTGACGCTCTGATTCTATGCTTCTTTATATATTTTTATCAGTTCGTTTTCCATCTGTTTTCAGTATTTAATTTTTGTTAATGTTGTTCCATTAATTAACCTGCTGAACGCATTCTTTTAACACAAACTTTTAATGCACACAAGTTGAGGTCCGACGGATCATGTTATGGTATCAGAGCTGGTTGACTGTTGTGCAAGTTTGTGAATGCTTACTAGGTCCAGGTTAAAGCTTGGTGAAGGATAATTAGTTGAAGGAGATCCTGAGATTGGCTCCAGGAGAACATTCTCAAGAACCATGTCTTCTCCACGAGGGGAAGAAGAAGGACATACAGAACGAGAAAAACATGTCATTTCTGAAACTGAGTTTCTGGAGGCTTTTATGAGCATGAAAGCCATGCTGGAAATCCTGCTTGATGAGTGAGCAGAAAGGAAGAAGAAAGAAGAAGGATCTTCATCCAGAGATGCAGAAGTGAAGCTGGAAGAAAAGGGTAAAGGAGTAGGAGGTGATGGTGATCCTCCTGATATTAAACAGACTTTTTCTTCTTCTCATAATGCAAGTCCTAATATGTCTTATTTCAAATTGGATGTAAAGTTTGAATTACCTATTTATAATGGAGATGTAGATGCTGAAAAATTAGACAATTGGATCAAGCAGCTTGAAGTATATTGCACGGTGCAGGGCATTAATGATGACCCTTCCAGGATTCAATTGGCCACTTTGAGGATGAGTGGAATGGCTCTTACTTGGTGGGAGAGCAAGATTCAGCAAGATCTTCAAAAGAATGGTAAAATTATTTCAGTTTGGAATGAATTCATCGAAGTATTAAGAAAGCAATTTTATCCTTTAGGTCACATGCAGCAATTAACCATGAATTGGAAAATGTTTAGACAAGCTAAAGGACAAAGCATTCAAGATTATACTCATGAATTTAGAAAGAGGGCTATTGCATTGAATGTTTCATTAGATACACAGGAAACTCTTCTTAAGTACATTGGTGGCATGCATTCTTATTTGAAACATACCTTGTTGATGTTTAATCCCAGTAATTTGGATGATGTATGTGTTCAAGCTACCCATTTAGAAGCCAGGGGTAAGCATGCTAATGATACTTTTGTGAAGAAGTCATTTAAAATTGACAGCAAATCGAAAGGTAAAGATAAGGGGAAAAAGAAGATGGCTACCGTTAAGAGGGTGAAAAGCCGACGTGTTCGCATTGTCAGAAGGGACATGATGTCTCTAAGTGTTGGAAACTTCATCCAGAATTAAGGCCAAAGAAGTACAGAGGAAACAAAGATAAAGGAAAAGCCAAAGCTACTGCAGCTGTTATTCAAGACTTGGGATCCGACTCAGGTGATGAAACAAAGGTTACAGCTGTCGGAATCCAAGGTAAGGATAAAAGTATCTCACTTCCCATTGATGTACAATCAAGTTCTAGTGCAAGTACAAGTTTGCCATCTACTTCTAAGCAAAATGATAAAGATAGAAGTGCACTATTTCATGTTCGTGTCATTGCAAATCACACAAAGATTGATACATTGTTTGATAGTGGTTCACAAGTAAATCTGATATCAGAAGAAGTGGTTAAGAAATTGCATTTAGTTACTGTGCCTCATGAAAATCCCTATCCTCTAGGTTGGGTTACTAATGATACACGATTGCAAGTTACAAGGAAATGTGTATTAAAATTTGCAATTACTGAAAAGTTTAGGGATGAGGTAGAATTGGATGTAGTACAACTTGACATTTGTGGAATTGTACTTGGGAGTCCATATTTGTATGATTGAAAAGCAGTCTTTTATAGAGAGCAGAATAAGTATCATCTTTTTAAAGAAGGTATGGAATATATTGTACGAGCACATAAGATAAAAACCAATCTAGCAATAGTCTCTGCAGGACAAATGAAGAGGTTGGTAAATGCTAGTAAGAATTTTGTGTTGATGATGGTTAAGATGAAAAATGATGAAGTCTCTAAATCTTTTGAAGAATGTGATCCTAAGCATAAATATGAACTGATTGACATCATTTCTGAGTATGATGATTTGTTTCAAGATCCGAAGGGGTTACCACTGAAGAGAGAGATTCAACATGAGATACATTTGCAGCAGGATGTGCCACTCCTGAACATAGCCATGTACCGGATGTCTGTAATGTAGAACGAGGAAATCAAGAAGCAGGTTCAGGAGCTGATTGAGAAGGGGGTCATCTGGCCTAGCACTTCTCCTTGTTGCTCTCCTATAGTCTTGGTTCCAAAGAAGGATGGGTATTGGAGGATGTGCATTGACTATAGGGCCCTTAACAAAATCACCATTAAAAACAGGTATCCTCTTCCTCGCATTGATGATTTGCTTGATCAATTGAAACATGCAACTTATTTTACAAAATTGGATTTGCGTAATGGGTATCATCAAATCGGTGTTGCTGAGCATGATGCTTGGAAAACAACATTTAAAACAAAACAGGGTTTGTATGAATGGCTTGTGATTCCTTTTGGGCTCTGTAACGCACCTGCTACTTTCATGCGGGTCATGAATGATGTATTTCGTTCATTCATTGATGATTTTGTAATTGTATATCTAGATGATATCCTTGTGTTTAGCAAGACTTGGGAAGAGCACATTTTCCATGTGAAGAAAATTTTAGATGTACTGAGAAAGGAAAAGCTTTATGTAAAAATGTCTAAATGTGAATTTGCTAAAACTTCTTTAGTATATCTAGGCCATATTATTGGTGGAGGCCACCTGCGAGTGGACCCAGCCAAGGTTGTTGTCATTGTAAACTGGCCACGGCCTAACACCGTTATTGAAATCAGAATTTTTCTGGGTGCAGTTCAGTATTGGAGGAAATTCATTTCTGGGTTTTCCTCCATTGCTGCGCCTTTGCATGCATTAACAAGTGTTAAAGAAATTTTCCAATGGGGAGGCAAGCATCAGAGAGCCTTCAACACTTTAAAGGAAAAGATTAGCATAGCACCAGTTCTGACATTGCCAGATTTGCAGCAGCCATTTGAGATCGAAACCGATGCCAGTGGGTTTGCCATGGGAGCAGTTTTGATGCAAGGAAGGAAGCCAGTTTGTTACCATTCAGAAACATTCTCTACTGCGGTAAGTAACTATCCGACCTATGACAAAGAATTGTATGCTTTAGTACAGAGTGTGAAGAAGTGGAAACATTATATCATGGGAAAAGAGACAGTCATACATACTGATCATCAGCCACTTCAATATTTACAATCTCAAACTAAAATACAACAAAGTAGGCATTTAAGATGGATGGGGTTCTTACAACAGTTTCATCTCATAATTAAGTACAAAAAGGGAATTCATAATAAAGTAGCAGACATGTTATCAAGGCCACCTACAAATGCTTCAATCATTCTTCAGAACAGTTCATTAACACATGAAAGTTATATTGAACAGTATGCAGAAGATAAAGATTTTAAGAAAGTATACTCATCACTAATACATGGTAAACAGGAGGAGAACTATTATGTGCATAATCAACTCTTGTATCGTCTTGGTAAACTTTGTATTCCAGAGAAAGAAAGAGTGCATATGATTCGAGAAGCACATAGTTCATTGATTGCATGACATTTTGGTGTAAGTAAAACCTTGTCTGTGTTACAGAATCACTGTTATTGGCCTCAGATGCAAGAAACTGTAGCTAAGTATATAAGGGGTTGTGTTATGTGTGCAACAAGTAAGCCTAGCAATAGGAAATTGGGTTTGTACACTCCTCTTCCAGTTTCTTCTCGTCCTTGGGAAAGTATTTCTATGGACTTTGTAGGAGGACTACCTATGTCTAGAAAAGGGCATGATTATCTATATGTTGTTGTGGATAGATTCAACAAAATGTGTATCTTAATGCCATGTAACAAACAGATCACTGCTGAACAAACAGCTCACATATTCTTTCAAAATGTTTGGGTACATTTTGGGCTACCCATGTCTATTGTATCTGATCGGGATTCCCGGTTCTTGGGAGAATTCTGGTCGACGTTATGGGAGCTTATGGACACTAAACTAAAGAAAAGTACATCTTTTCATCCACAGACCGATGGGAAAACAGATGTAGTAAACAGGACAGTGGTTCAGTTGCTCAGAGGATATTGTAGTAAACATCCTAAACTCTAGGATGAGCAGTTGCAGTATATACAGCATGCCTACAATCATGTAGTTCATTCTTCCACAAAAAAATATCCTTTTGAAACTTGTTTTGGTTATCTGCCAAAAACACCGATGGACTTCTCTTTTGGCAAAGATGCAGTGGATGGACATCATGATGCAAATAAAGCGCTAAGGTTCACTCGGAGAATCCAAGTAGTACAGCAGGCAGTTCAAGAACAATTGGAGAAGAGCCAGGCAAAATTCAAAGACAGGCATGACATGACATGTTGTCAATGTTGAGAATCTTAAATTGTATGAGCCTCTTATGATCATGGATGAGGAAACTAACATACAGATTCCTTCAGTTGATGATATGGCACCTGAATATATGAATGAGTTGCAGGATGATGTTATTCTTGACAAAAATGTAAGAAATTCACAAAGGGGGGATGCTGAGTACCTTCGAGTGGGGCTTAAAGGCATGAATCCTAGCAAAGCAAGATGGATGGAGATTGGAAAAGTGAGGGAGCTATACCCTCACTTACTTGCAGAATAATTCAGACTTTTGGTTGTCCAAAAGCTCTCCAATGGGGAGGAATGATTCGGAGGATTATTCATCTTTAATTTACACTGATCCAATATGGTACAATGGTATTTAATCTATGGTTCAAAGAACATAACATATGTTTTAACTCATATATATAGCTGCGACAGACTTTGCACACTGCTGTGATAGAATTAGCTGCGACAAACTTATCACACTGCTGTGACAGACTTAGCTGTGACAGACTTTTCACACTGCTGTGACAGACTTTTCACACTGCTGTGACAGACTTAGCTGCGACAGAATTAGCTGTGATATACTTTTCACACTGCTGTGACAGACTTAGCTGCGACAGACTTATCACACTACTGTGACAGACTTAGTTACGACAGACTTTTCACACTGCTGTGATAGACTTAGCTGCGATAGAATTTTCACACTGCTGTGACAGACTTTTCACACTGCTGTGACAGACTTAGCTGCGACAGACTTTTCACACTGCTGTGACAGACTTAGCTATGATAGACTTATCACACTTGCTGCGACATCGCGAAGTTAGTGGTGACATCAAACGGTTACGTTACATGTGACGCTATGGTATGGTGCAACATATGTGCGTAACGGTAATTACAACGTGTTGTGAGTCAACATATGTGCGTGGAGTTGGTTGCAACGTTTCGGGAATATGGAACATCGTGGTACCATAACGATTGGACAGCAATTTGGCCGAATTGCATGGTTCAGCTTAGCGTATGGTTGTAACAATAATAAAAAGGATAACAGCTGAGATGATGGAAGGGAATCGGTTACTTATCCCTCCCGCTAAACTCTTAAATAGAGGAGGCTAGCCACAGTGGAGGGGGCAGATTGTTTTGGAGCGCAGAGTATCATTTCTCTATTATGAGAAGCTTAGAGATCATTTTTTTTTGCTGCGAAGTGTCCAGATGTTGTGCTGTAGAAGTCAACATTCTCTGTTATATTTTAGCTTTCTTTATCTTTGAATGCTGATTGTAATTTTGAGAGAAAGGTCTTAAAGATTTTGTATAGCATTCTGTTTACAGTTGCTGAAGTTGTTTCCAGAACCATTTTGTACCATTTAAAAAGATTAATTGGATCGGTACCCATTGGAGAGGGACCCGGAGACGTAGCCTAGTGGAGGGGGTGAACTCTGTTATCAACTTCTGTTTGTGACGCTCTGATTCTGTGCTTCTTTATATCTTTTTATCAGTTCGTTTTCCATCTGTTTTCAGTATTTAATTTCTGTTAATGCTGTTCCATTAATTAACCTGTTGAACGCATTCTTTTAACACAAACTTTTAATGCACACAAGTTGAGGTCCGACAGATCAAGGGTGATGATAAAAATGATGATGATGATGATGATGAAGATGTTGATTAGGAAGAGGGAGATGACGATGATGACGACGATGATGATGATGATGAGGGAGAGGATGAGGACGATGATGACGAAGATGAGTATGATGAGGATGATGATGATGATGAGTAGGATGAGGATGATGAAGATGATGATCATGATTATCATGATGATGATTAGGATGAGGATGATGGTGATGATGATAATGATGATGATGATGAAGATGAAGATGATGATGATGATGGTGATGGTGATGGTGATGATGATGAATATGCCGATGAAGATGATGATGATGATGAAGATGTGATGACAAGATATCTACCTTGGTCTTCACTAAATTGTTCTGAGATTCACCAACATTATAATAAAATGGTTATGAGTGATTATTCATTGCTATAAAGAATGCACTTTATGGAACTACCAAACTGCTCAGTTTGGATCTTCCTCTTTTAAGACACCGGACTAGTTCCATAAGTCTTGATTCTTCATGTGTACAAATCTAAGAACAGGAGGCTTCACATGGCCCAAAAAGTTGTATTTTTTTTTACTAATTCCTCGGATCATATTGAATTGTCATATTAGTCCTTGGAATGGGTGTTAGGAGCAATCCTTAATTTTTCACTCAACTGGCTGCTCCCCCTATCATGTAGATGTCTTCATTCACTGAGCTCCCCCTAAAATTGCGATGATGAAGATGATGACGGCGATGATGATGATGAATATGATGAAGATGAGGATGATGATAATGAAAATGATGATGATGATGAATATGATGAAGATGAGGATGATGATAATGAAAATGATGATGATGATGATGGTGATGAAAATGATGATCATGATAATGGAGATGCTGATGATGAATATGAAGATGAAGATGAATATACTGATGATGACGATGACGAATATGATGATGATGGTGATAACCAAGACATTGATGATGAAGATAATGATTATGGTGATGATGATAAGGAAGATGAGGATGATGAAGAAGATCATGATGACAAGGATGACGACGACGATGATGATGATTATGAAGATGATGATGATGATATTGATGAAGATGAAGAAGATGATGGTGATGATGATGAAAAGGATGATGATGAAGATAATGATGATGATGATCATCGTCATTGTTGTCGTCATCACCATCATCTTCACCGTATTCATCGTCATCATGATCATCATGATCATCGTCATCATCATCATGTTCATCCTTGAAGGGACTTATGTATAGGATCTCACTATAACCAATGCGACCAATACAAATTATGACAAAATCCTAGTTAAATTAAATTAAATTAAATTAAACTACACTAAATTAAAAACATAGAGTTGTTTAACTATAATTAATTTAAAATGCAACAAAATATAAAACATGCAAATAAAAAAAACCCAAAATAAACTAAACAAAAGATAAATATGCAAAAAAAAACAAAAACAAAACACAAAATATAAAATATGCAAATAAACAAACAAAAAAACCTAGAATTCAAAAACACTTGGGCACTAGCTCATTAGCAAAACAACAACGAACAAGTTCACTCCCATTAGCAACATCCAAAGCACTGGTAATTTGACGAGCATAGCATTGGTAAATCAAGGAGCAGGGGATACCTGTCTAGAGGATACTGACATTCCCAGTAGAGTAAATCTGATTGCAGTGCAGAGGATAACAAAACAATCCGCCCGCAGTCTAGAGGATACCGGCATTCCCAGGGGAGGCAATCCGGTCGCAGTCCAGAGGATAACAAAGGGCCCAATGAATTTTGTAAGCCCATTAACCCTAGCAGCATAGGAATTTAGGAAAAATATGTCAAATTTATGAACCAAAATGGATTCGGTACAGTCATACTGAAATTATAATTGTTTTGTTGTGCTAGTAAGGGTTTTATATTATTGGACCGTCTGAAGCTCCTCCTTAAATTCGGGGAAAAGACATATGGGTTGAGCACTGCAATCCAGTCGTGCTCTTGTATAATTTTATGAATTATGGCACAATTTGCAAGCTTTTGTTATTTTATTCTATTTAATGGTCTGGAACAGTGTGCAGAGTCCTGTAGGACCTATAATCTGAATTGGTTCAACCGATTTTGTCGAAACTTTGAACCTGAGACATGTTTCTTCTAAGCATTTAATTTTGCTTTAATAATTAGTTTTACCTCGATTATGACACAAATTACAAGCTTTCGTTATTTTATTCTATTATATGTCTAAAAAATTCTATAGAGTGCAATCTTGTGTAATCTTATTCTATTTAATGGTCTAGAATAGAGTCCTCTACGAGCTCTAATTTGAATCGATTCTATCGAAACTTGAACTTGAGACCTCTTTCTCCTTTAAAGGGGCATTTAATTTTTCTTTGATGGTCATTTTTACATGGATTATGGCACACTTTTCAAGCTTTTGTGATTTTTTTTCTATTATGGGTCTAAAACATTTTGTAGAGTGCCATAGGAGTTGCAATTATAATGATTGAGTACAATTGAACCTAAGACCTATTTCTTCTTTAAAGAAGCATTTTATTTTATTTTTATGCTCACTTTTACCTGAATTACAACACACTTTGCAAGCTTTTCCCATTTACTGGTTTGGATTTTGGAACAATGTATAGTTCCTTGGGAATCGTCAGCTATAATTTGAATTGACTCCAGTAACTTGACCCTCGTACCTCTTTCTTCTTTAAAGACACATTTGATACAAGTATTATTTTTCAACGACACTTATATCTTTTTGCCTATGTTTGGCATGTACCATGGTAGTTAGTGTGGTCACCTTTGTTTGTCATATCTCAAAGAGTCCAAAGGTTATCAAGAATATTGTAGCCTGCGTGTGTCTTCATTAAACCCTCTATGAGCATTTCTTCCTTAAATATATGTTGTGTAATTTCTATCACATCATATCTTCCAAAATACTATCCTTAAATCCTTCTCAACATATGTAGAATTCCCTTTATAAATTTATGTTTACTAATTTCTTGTAGCTTACTCTTTTATTTCACTAAGACTGTACATGCATACTTCTCTAACTTTTGGCAGACTTATATTTTTAACATCTTCATCATCTTTAAACAAACTGCGGGTATGGATAGGTATCCACCTCAACTAGGAATAAGACCATGTCACCTTAAAACCTTACTGACAAACACACAGTCTCTAGCAGTCACTTTAAAATGGTATTTCAAACTGATCAATTCTACACTTAGTCAATTTTGTCAGATCCTAGTCATTACTATGCCAGGAAGAATTTTGGCAGACTCATATCTCACACGTGTGAATACCCAGAGGGAAATTGAGATCATGAGTGGATTGCCAGATCATAAAAGAATGGACCCATAAAATCTAATGAATTTATTAGTTAAATAGCTGACTCTGGCATTCATTTCCAAGTGGGCTCTCAACCTCCTTTTTTCAACACTGGGTCAATTTTTCATATTTTTGGATATGCAAGCTAATGTTTTTACCTCTTTTGGCAGGCTGATATTTCTCTCATGTGGTCACCATCAGAAAAAATAAGAACATGGATGTATAGCTAGTTCATTAAAGAACATGACTATACCTTCTAATGAATTTATCATCACTCAGATAGGCTTTGGCGGGCATTTCCAAATTCCTGTTCAACCTTGTGATTTGACACTTGGTCAATTTCTTTAAACCCTAGGCCTCAAAGGTGATTTCAACTTTTCATCAAACTTGGAGTGTAAGACATACAATGGATGGAGAACAACCATATGAATCCATTAAGACCAGTTTCATCCTCTGGAACTACTTTCTCTCTCCTCGACGGGCATTTTACTGAAGTATGATGTAAAAGCTGCTTAAGACCCTGTTTTGGCAGATCCATAATTTCTGCCTCAGGTATTTTCAGGTCAAAGTAAGAACATGGTTAGGTAGAAAACCCAACTACCTATAGGATTCCCATATGGTGCAAGCATTTCTTTCAACCCACAAATTATGGCAGGAATTCTCCTAGAGCAACTTGTCTAATTTGACCAAAAATAACTTCTTTTGGGAGGCTTGTATCTTCTTCCTCAAAGATTTTTTCTGAGAAATGGTGCCATGGTCGGATAGATACTTCAACCAACTATGGGATGACAGGCCATGGTGGGCATTTTCTCCTTCTTATGAAATATGTTGGGCATTTTCATAAGACTACCGCTTTAGGACAATTTTTCACCACTTAGTCTTTTTCCAACTTTATCATACATGCCTGTGCCCATCAACAACTATTTTGTCATTAATGAACATCTCTAGGATATGTCTGTCCACAATCATCAGTTCACCAAATATCACCAATTATCCATTCATATATTGACATCAATGCCAACACATTCATCTGCCATATTGCCAACAATGATTTCCAAGAGGATGGAGATGAGAGGTTACCCATCATCATCTCAACTTGAATATGTAACTTAGCCGTTTCTAAAGCCTTAGATATTTCTAGGTCGTCATTAGTGCAACTATCCCATTGAAGTGATAAGGATTTGAAAAACATAGCCTTTTTATGGGGTCCGATAAGCCCTTACTTATCTCGGATCGAAACTGGAGATTCTTTTCCATATACTATACCTTTTCCTGTTGTTTCCCTTGGATTTGAGGTTGAAACTATAGAAAAAGGACAGTTGTAGGTCTCATCCATTATCACAAGAAATCAATACTTAGTTACTACTTGTGTTAGCCCTAATGAAGAATGAATGACATGTTACACTTTGGAATGTTAGTTCCTAATGAATAATGAATGACATGTTACACTTTGGAATGATGATTGTATAATCTTTATTTTTTAAAATTAAAATTGCATGTTTTTGTATTTATAAGATGCCTATTCTTGTATTTTAGTAGTACTTTATTTTTTTGTTATGTATTTTTTTTGTATCGTATCTGAATCGTATTCGAATCCGTACTTGAATATTGCTACTATGGTTTTGACTGTTTACTTCGTATTTTCTAAGGATTTATATGAAATATAGGTTGTATTTGAGGTGCAAAATGACCCATGATGAGAATTTTACCCTCCAAATGCCATCCCTGAACCCATCCATCGCCCGTTTGATAGAGAACGAGCCTGAACCATACCATCATGACCAAACAAATTCAGGTTTTCCTTGTTGCAGAACACTGTAGCAATGGTAAGAAAATGGTCTTGGGTAGTGTAAGATGATTCAGGGTTGTGATAGACGATTCCGGATTCAACATCACCCTATCCGCGTCCATGTGAAAAACCACTCAAAACCACCTTTAATTGGTCTAAATTTGGTGACATTTCACAATGTTATACTATTTAAAAAAAATCAGGCACATAGTTAGAGAAGGAGTACCTTGCACAAGGAAACTTGCATATAAAACCACTGTGGAAGAGGGAGTGTTAGACTAACGTCGCTGAGTTTCAGTGGGAAATCCATGAATGAAGCAATATGACCATCACCCGTTCCAAATTGAATCCCCAACATGATTTATATGAGGGGGAACCCCATACGTCTTTGCATGCATTAACTAGTCAAGTAGCCCAAGAAACACACTTCTATATCTGTGATGTGAAAAATTCCAAACCAAATCAAATCGTGTCTTATACTTAAAAATAATTCAAATATAAATAACTCTAAAAGAAATTACACCTTTGAGAGAAAAATAGCTTTTGGTAAAGTTTTTGTAAGAAAAAACTTTTGATATTAAAACATTACAAGTAAATATATTTTCATGCTAAATTATATCTGCTTGGTAGCTTATATTCTTGTTTTATCGAGTGTAGGTGCCACCAAATAGGTATCTATCAAATCTATCTTCCTCGAGTGATGGTGAAGATATACTCTGAGAGGTTGAAAGTGATACGTGTTATACTAGATCTATCGGTTCTATATCAACGAGATCTGAAAAGGTAAGGAAAATATTTCGTAGAAACATGCAATATTTTATTGCCAACGGAGGGTCATGTAATTATGATGCTGAGAGCATAGGTGTTATTGAGTTTCCCTTGAGGTATAGACATCTAGTGCAACGATGGGTACCTAATAAGCTACCTCAAGTGGACACATATTTCTTCATCAATGGGAGGATGTATCGCATTGCTCCTTCGTCCTTATATGGATTGGGGCTATTTTCCATGGATGGCATAAAGGTCAGCTGTGACACTATAACTGAATTGATGGAGTATGTCAGATCATTATACAGATACAATAACTGGTTGATCTTGGTCCAATATACTCGAAGTATAAGGAGATACGGAGTTGCCACAAATTATATACAACTAGCAAAAGACAATAAAAACAAAGGGGTGACTATGTGTATTGATGGGAGACCAAAAACGTCCGGAAACGTTGTTGTCTTTATAAATAGTACACGGCCAGTGACAACAACTAAGCAACCAAATTGCGAATTTGAGGGACGTGAAGAACATCGTATATTTGTATGTGCAACAAAAACAATACTTCCAGGTGAAGAGTTGTTGATCGATTACAACTTAAATCGAATAGATGTGGCTTCCACGGTCCAGGGTAACCGTGGAAGGTTACACACTATGCCTCATCAAGTAAATGCTAAATATAGTAACTAAACATGACTACAATAACTAAATGTTTCGATTTTTTTTGTTAACATTCGATTTCCACCTTTAACATTTGCTTTTTTCATGCATATTATGAATATTTCCATGTGATAACATGCTTATTACACTAGTATGCTTATCTCATTTTTTTTATGTTACAATTATTGACTCAACTTTTATTGATTGATTTATTTTGTCACGGTTGCAGCAGTGGAAAGCCACATGCTGCTTCCACGGTCTAGGGTGACCGTGGAAGGCCACAATATATGCCTCGTGAGGTAAATGTTAAATATTGTAAATAAATATGACGTCAATAACAAAATGTTTCAATTTTTTCAGTTAACATTTGATTTTCACGGTTACCATTCGCTTTTGTCGTCCTTATTGTGACTATTTCCATATGACAACATGCTTATTACATTGTGGTAGGGGTTTGCTCATCCCCATGGAGCAGAACATGTATCTCCTCCTTCGGAGGTAAAAGTAAATATCATTGCAGTATCTCATTTTTGTTTATGTTACAATTATTGACTCAACTAAATATAGTAACTAAATATGACTACAATAACTAGAAACTTCAACCTCAGAATATTTCCATGTGACAACATGCTTATTACACTGTGGCAGGGGTCTGCCCATGGTCGTCATGGAACAGAACGCGTGTCCTCTACTTCCATGGTCTAGGGTGATCGTGGAAGGTCACACTCTATGCGCCATCAAGTAAGTGTTAAATATTATAACTAAATGTTGAGATTTTTTTTTCTGTTAACATTCAATTTCCACTATTACCCGGCATTCACTTTTTTCGTGCTTATTGTGAATATGTCCATATGATAACATGCTTATTACACTGTGGTAGGGGTCTGCTCATCGCCATGGAGTAGAACATGTATCTTCTCCATCGGAGGTAAAAGTAAATATTATTGCAATATCTCATTTTTGTTGATGTTACAATTATTGACTCAACTAAATATAGTAACTAAATATAACTACAATAACTAGAAACTCCAACCCCAGAAGATTTCCATGTGACAACATGCTTATTACACTGTGGCAGGGGTCTGCCCATGGTCGTCATGGAACAGAACGCGTGTCCTCTACTTCCATGGTCTAGGGTGATCGTGGAAGGTCACACTCTATGCGCCATCAAGTAAGTGTTAAATATTATAACTAAATGTTGAGATTTTTTTTTCTGTTAACATTCAATTTCCACTATTACCCGGCATTCACTTTTTTCGTGCTTATTGTGAATATGTCCATATGATAACATGCTTATTACACTGTGGTAGGGGTCTGCTCATCGCCATGGAGTAGAACATGTATCTTCTCCATCGGAGGTAAAAGTAAATATTATTGCAATATCTCATTTTTGTTGATGTTACAATTATTGACTCAACTAAATATAGTAACTAAATATAGTAACTAAATATGAATACAATAACTAGAAACTCCAACCCCAAAATATTTCCATGTGACAACATGCTTATTACATTGTGGAAGGGGTTTTCCCATGTTCGTCTGGGAACAGAACGTGTGTCCTCTACTTTTGAGGTAAAAATAAATATTATTGCAATATCTCATTTTTTATTATGTTACAATTATTTTCATAACATTTATTTATTGATTTATTGTGTCAGTGTGGCGCCGGTGGAAAGGCACCTACTGCTTCCATGGTCCAGGGTGACCGTGGAAGGTCACACTCTGTGCCCCGTTAGGTAAGTGTTAAATAGAATAACCAAATGTTTCGATTTTTTCTGTTAGCATTCAATTTCCACTGTTGACATTCGCATTTTTCTATGCTTATGGTGAATTATTGATTGATTTATCGTGTCGGCCCTTCTTCCTATAATTTCGGCATGATGAAACCCTAGGTTAAGAAATTTTAATTTTCAAACCCTAATTGTTCATCATCTTTCAAAACTAAATTTTATGAGTTGTATACTTGTAAATATTATTCTTAAGTTATTTTTGTTTCTCTTAGGTTTTAGACTTAATTTTTATGTGTTTTTGTAACTTTTATTTTATCAAAAAAGAGAGTCCTAAAAAAAGAATTTATGTGTAAAACCCTAAAAACCCAGACCTGCTACTCCCACAATCCGAGCCCTCTCCTTTATCAAACACAGGCCTGCAATATTTATTGCAGACCTCGTATGCCTAGCTGCCTTCTCTGCACACTCAAAACATGAAACAAGTTAGTATTTCAAACTATTTAGATGGTGGTGTATTTTGTAAAATATATCTGATTGATTTGATTATTTTTCTGCCCTATTCGCATTAGTTTTCTGGGTAAATGTAAGTCTGATTTTTTACTGAGATCTGGAACCTTACATCTTTGAAGGCACAATGATATAATTCTGACATTATTTTACTGAGTATTGTTTTGGATTTTCTTATTACTAATTATTGCTATTGAGAGTTGGGTGATGGTAAGGGACTTGATGATTTTATATTTCAGAGCTTACATACAGGATCGAGTGAATGATAATAACATTATGGTTAGCTTGACACTAAATTTTCATTAAGTTAGTATTTTATATCTATGCTATCACATACACAGATTTAGAAATCATATGCTAAATGGCACTTTAAATGATTAACACTGGTTATTGGTTGCACTATTTTACACTTTTTGATTATTGTGATGATAAACTTTTAGTTGTTGCATGGCACATATGTCGACCATAAATTCATATGTCTAGATATTCAAAGGTAGCAGATAAAGTGATGTTATTACATGAGGAGTGTCTCTAACGAAATTATGATATGGTTTCTAAACTACAAATTGCATGCTCAACTGTGCAACCTACTTCTCAGTGCCAAAAGGTAATTTATGATGATTTTTTTGCTACATGAGATCATTCCTAGTAATAGAATAGAAATAAGTTGTCATTTTTTTGTTGACTAACATGTCTCTTTCCCATCATGTGCTTAGGGCACTGTTAATATCTTATGGGCATATTTGATACTAACTTGACCAATTTTGGCCATGCTTGAGGTGGTTGCATAAGAAGGATCAACTTTTCATATTTACCTCTTCCAATAATGAGCAACATCAAAACAACTTACCACTAGTTGGCACTACAAAGATCCTACACAGATTTTCCAGGTGAACAACTACTCTTTTTCCCTAGGGGTTGAGTTATTTTTTTATTATTTATTTATTTTTCAATAAAGACGAATTCAATACACCTTATGTTTTTTGTACCATGATGAATTATCACTAGTAGCTCTTCACATGTAGTAGAGTAAGTGATGATATTTCACGAGGAGTGTCTCCAAGGAAATTATGATATGGTTTCTAAACTACAAATTGCATGCTCAATTGTGCAACCTGCTTCTGATCAATGCCAAAAGGTGATCTATGATGAATTTTTTGTTATATGAGATCATGCATAGTAAAATAATAGAAATAAGTCGTCAATTTTTTGTTGATTAACATGTCTCTTTCCTATCATGTGATCAAGGGACTTTTTCTTTTCTTTTGGGCATATTTGGTACTAACTTTGACCGATTTTGGCCATGCTTGAGGTGGTTGCATAAGAAGGAACAATTTTTCATTTTCATCTCTTTCAGAAATTGCGGGCTTGACCTTCTCTGGCTTCATTTATTCCTGCGATCTTCCTCAGTCTTCAAAGCTCGGGCTCCCTTCATCTTCAGAACACAGGCTTCCTTTACTTCTGACTTGTAGGCTTCTTTAAGCTTCTGCGGGTATCTACAGGCCTCTACGGGCTTCTTCCAAGCTCTGTGGGAATCCTTCCAAGCCCTTGTGGGATCTTTAAGCCCCAATGGGATTAACCTAATTTCAGATTACAAAAAGTTTATTCAAGCCCAGTGGTGCCTACGTCTTTTATCGATGGTATTGTTTATAGATGTACCCCCTACCTTATCATAGAAATCAGCTCTCAATGGTGCCTAGAATATCATTTAATTAATGTTTATACGATCCTTGTGGTGCTTACAACATATTTTATCGATGGTATTTTTATAGATGTACCCTCCTACCTTGTCATAGAATCTGCTCTAAGAGGTGCCACTTTAGCCTCTAATTATGTATTTTAGCCAATTATTATGAATTTGTGCATCCTAATGGGAAAACAATTTTTGAGGAAATAATTAGGGTGCTTAGGGCCACTTTGGGTACTTTTGGGAACTTTTTAAATCATTATGCCTTATTTTTTAGAGTCAGTTAACACTTTTTGACCTTCCCCCTGAACTTCCCATTTATTTTTTTCCCTTTTACTTCAATATGTTTTTTCCCATATCTTACTTTCCCGGTATATTTATTTTCTATAAATCACCTTTCTTGTATTATATTTTATCCATTTCTTTGTCTTCAAAATATAGTATGTATTTTTTCAAAAGCACTTATTGAAGATCCAAAACCATGGAAAGGAAGGTGCCTTTCCACGGTTTTATTTTTTTTTGAAACCTCCAGGTTTCGTTGCAACATCGACGAACTTTTGTTGTGGGTATTGCAAAACCGTTGAAACCCTGGGTGGTTTTCCACGAATACCGTCACTATAGCGACGAACTTTAGTGGAAAAAATACTGTTCAACTTGCAGATTTCGTCGATAGAGATTGGTTTTCCATGGTTTTGCGTGGAAGAAATTTCTGTTCAAATTCCAGAATTCGTTGATAGAGAGGCAAACGTTCGTCGAAAGTGTTCCACGGTTTTGCGTGGAAACAAAAATTTTCCTAACAGGTTTTGGCCATATTTTTTTCATTATAGGGATGACAACTTTGTTGATAGAGCGAAAAAATGTAGAAAATGAATTAAAAAAATCAATTTCAAGGCCACCGTATAGAAGACACATGGGGTCCAGTTTTTGTCTCTATATCGACAGCTTATAAAGTTCTTCATTATATCCACGAAATAAGTGCCATGAAACATCGCGACCGTTATTGTCACAATTGAGATGACGAAACGTGGAAATAGCAACGAAAAACCGTTGCAAATTTGCTATTATGTATTAGTGTCGATTGAAGTACTTAGCTTTCTCTACTGTAGAGTTGGGTTTAACTTCAATTCCCATGGTGACTCTATACAGGCCTTTCGACCTCAGCTAGATCACCATTTTGTCCTTCCGTTCAAATTATTTGAATGGTGTAAGCAATAGCTAGGTATTCTCCATCCTGCTTGCGCAACCCGTGACAAAAACATTGTAGAACCTGCAATGCAAACACTTAGATTTTCAGGAAATATGCCCTTAAAAACAACTCAAACCTCTCTAGATTTGTTTGCAGATACAACTAGCTTTGATACCATGTGATAATTTATTCACAGTGATATCTAGGAGCTATAGAAATATTCACAATCAAAGTATTTGATAAAATATGCAAGAGAACAACAAAAGAGACTGAAATAACACATGTGAATGGTGCTAATAATTGATCATTATACTACAGTACATATTTTAGATGTGTATAGTACATATTTATAATACATTGGGGAAAATTCATGAGCCCTTAGAGCCCATGTGAATGCATACAAATGCCAGGCTAGGATTTGACCCCTAAACCCCCCTAGGTTGACCAATAGGCTTCCAAACCTAACCAAACAATCACGAATCCATGTGTGAACATGTAAGGAGCATTTCTAGGTCATAAATTAGGGAAGGATAAGCATGGGAGAGTGCATAGGTGAGTGGGAGAGTCTCTAGGAGCCAATAAATGCCCAAGAAGACCACAAAACAACCACATTCACACACTAGCGTCCCTAGTAAAAAATGGAAGTGGTTTGCAATTAATGCAGGTGTCTAGATGACAAAATGATCAAAGTAGAGTGCCTCAATTGTCAATTAATGAGCCATAAATCACCTATTAGACCAATATTGACTAGTATAGCCTAAGTTAGACCATGCAACATAAGCACAAGGAAAATGAAAATGTCTCCTAGATAGATGACCATGGTAATAAGGTTGATTAATGCTCTAAAAATATCCAATCATGAGCACCAAATCATTCATGCACCGACCTGATCCACACAAATCAAGTTGTTGATTACATGCACCAGCCTATAAAGAATTCGATTTGCACAAGCACCAACTCACGAACTTGAGGAAGTAACCTAAATAAATGTTTGTCTCATTGCACAAGATCTAAATTGTAGTAATAAGACACCAACCTGTTGAAAATTATGATCTCCAATTGTTTCTTCGGCTGCAACTTAATGGAAGCACCAACTTCCAATTTGTATTTACCAACTTTGACTGAAAGGAAACTCCAACTTTCTGATTTATTTACCAGCTACCACTGGAAGGAATCGCCAACTTCCTGATTGTTTTACCATATTCCATTGGAAGGAAGCTCCAAATCCCTCTTCCTTTCCCTTTCTTGCCTCGCTGAGAAGTTTTACCAGCACGTACTGGAAGGAATCTCCAACTCCTTACCTTGCCCCTTCCTGCCTACCTGATAAAAAAAAATTGTGTTTCAAATAGCTGAGATATGCAATTTACTTTATCTACGATGTGAGACTCAACAAACTGCAATTGTTGTATCTCTAATGGTTTATGTATTTCCTTTGATTATCTGCATCAAAACAACCGGTTGTCTTATCTACGATGTGCAGAAATATCTGTGATCTATCGAATCTCTTTGTATCACACAATCTTCAAATAGTTGCGAACATTGAGTTACTTCTACAACCTACAATCTGCATCTCTGCATTGTTCAATGTTATGAACATCAGATCTTTGCACTTCAACACTGCTCAGTCAGTTCTACGATTTTGCGGTTTGTGCCATTTATTGAGTAGAATCCTTGCACATCCCGATACCTTGTATCCTTCATCTCCATGCTCTTCTTGATATTCATTCTCTGCTGATATGCACAATTTGGCTCTGTTGTATATGTGATTCTTCTATGATCAACGAGCCATTGATATCCCCAGAATAATGAAACTTGCCCAAAATATTATTTTCAATGCTTCATATTGAAAGCTTACTTCAACACATCAATCTATTCCTTATTTATACTCTTCTAGTTCAAGAGATGTGTACACTTGTTGGGATGCCTTAAACTTGGTGATGCCCCAACTCATTTGCTGCTTAATCAAGTTATCTTCTGCGTTGGCATGCCACTTTGCGGGGTTTAGCACACATATGCCATTTTCTTTGTAGTATTTTCACACACAAGTTCGTGTCTTTGACTTTCGTATTCTTAGTCTAACTTCTTAAATAAGTGCCTTACCCTAGTGGTATTTGCGCACATTGTTGTCTTCCATATTCTTCTTCTAAATTATTCTTCAAGGTTGTTATATGCGCACATATATCCCATGATATAGTGGGATCTTTACAATTTTTGGACTTCCACATTTTTCTGTATATATTTCTTCAAATTGGATTTTATGAGGAATATTTAACCTTTGACATCAATGATAGCACATGCCTGTTATTTTATTTCTTGACATCATTATCCTTGTTGATTTTAAGCTTTAACATCAATGACAACACAAAGGTTCAACATCCATCATACAACCTCCTCTGCCTTGATATGAGACCAAATAAGGCTCTCAATTTGTTATTGGTGAGAAGATAATCAAAGGTATAAAACTTAAGTTATCATTCTTTTTGAATACCACGTGGGAGATAATACAATCGCCCAAAGCGATTTCTATAGTCCCTGTTGTTTGGTAAGGACTAATAAGAAAGTACCGTAAATGAAAACTTATACTAACCTCATACTAATTGAATAAGACTCTACCGTGTATCCACACTTTACTAAAATATGAAAAACTATTATTTGTGAAATGTCATGCCAATAGTTATTTGCATTAAAAAGTTAAACGAAGCAATGGGCGGTATCTTGAGGTGATTGAGAAACAAATTGCTCTTTTGTATTAAAAAGTCAAAAGGAACCAAAAATGAGGTTTTTACTCATGATAAGTAACTTTAAGGTATTATTAGCAATGTTACCCTTTCCAAATGATATTCGGCATGTTTCCGCATAATTCATTCACACAAGGGCCAAGATGAGTCGATGACATGCCAATTAAATTGTTGGTTTAGATGTTTACAAATTTGTGAATTAGTTGTACACTTGGTGAATTTGTGATATATAACATTGAAGGGATAACACAAATATTAATGGGAATTTTAGAGATTTATTTCTGGAAAAACAAATTCATAAATATAAATATTATTGATACTTTATTTATTTTCAATTTAGTGAAATTTAAAAGTGAAGAGTTTGAAAATTGTTAGAGCAAAAACTCTTTACTCGGTTGCCTAGACCATGACTATATGGCTCTAGTGGTCCAAACCCCATTCCAATTCACGACTTGAGTCACCCCTAAGATGTATTCCTAGTTTTTGGGGTGCATTCCTTGATTTAAGGTTGCATTTCCTGTTTGAGGAAATGTTCCTTGATTCTAGGAGCGAATGAGTCTATAATTGGTTAAATACTAGATTCCCACCACTAATTTAGGTCTTAATTGACCCTAACTAATCCTTGGCACCTTGATTGATATACTTTAGGGGTTTGCATGCACATACAATCAGTTTCATGTACATCACTTAGTCAAAACTAGCGATTGGGGAGTCTTGTGTCATTGTAACTTAGATTAGTGAGTGTGCATGGCTAATTGAGGGTCGTTGGCTCTAGTTAAGCCTCACTAGCGCCCCATGCACTACATGAGCAATTCGAATAGTCTCCTAGCCTAATTCAAATTTCCTTGCTATAAATATTGTTCACTTTCGCTCATTAATGCTCAATGAAATACATTATTCCTTCTTATTATGTGTTCAATATTTTTGTGTAATGATCTATGATATCTCATTTGTTACAAGAATAATATATTATTGATATCTTGTTCACAGTATATCTCTCTCGTATTAGTTCCTAGATCTACATGCTCAAGTTTGGCATGGTGTCAGTTTTGCAGGGGTGCTAAACTAGTCAGTATTTTAGTGTTTTTTTCTAGGGATCAAGATATTGCAGGTTGAAGAAAGGCTTTCGCAACCATCAAAAATATCTTTGCAGCACTGGGTCTCTTATATCCCCAACAAATTCTACCCCCCTTCAACTATTATGAATGGAAATCAATATTAAATATACTCTTGAGGATGAACGAGCTTTATCGAATTGCAATGGATATAGAGGTGGAAACAAAATCAACAATTGACTCAATCTAAATACTTGAAGAGAATGCATGAAGCATCCAGACTAGTTTTCTATTCTATTTCTCCATATATATTCTACCACATTGAAGCCAAGAAGACTCGAAATGAAGTTTGGACTATGTTGTCTACTCTCTTCCGAACACAAGATGAAATGAGGGGCCATCAACTGAAGGTGGAACTCAAGAACTTGAGACCAAGTGATTTTGACTCTATTAAAGGGGTTTTCACCAAGTTCAAATCAATTCTCTTGAAGCTCAAGATGTGTAAGATCGATAAAAATGACTCACAAATGGTACTCTCTATCCTCTCCAAATTAAGTCCTCATTATAGTATCTTTTTTTCCACTTTCCATTCTACTAAATTCGTTCTTGGAGCTTCCTACAAAATGTCTACTTTGGATGTTTTTCATGCCTCCCTCCTTCAAGAGAAAGATAATATTTCACAAATGGGCCTCTAAAATACCTCCAAGGTGCATTCATTTATAGCCAATGAGGGGAACAAGGGAGCAAGTAAGAAAAAAAAACCCATACAAGGGTTAAAAGGAGAAAAAACCAAGGATTTCTCATGAATACTTCGACTCTGATTATGGAAAGACCAAAGAGGAGCAGTCATGGTGTCCTTGTTGCATTAAAGGACTATATAAAGAAGAAGATTGTAGGTACAAAATGTTTTTTGAATGAAAGGAATAGGAGCACAACAAGAAAGTTGCCACACTAAATAAATCCAGTTGCATGTATTTACTTTCACCATTTTCTATTCTATACACCCTTGACTCATATGACTTTAGAGAACTTGTCCCAAATCAAGTTATAATTGAAGAATGCATTTGTAACACCCTGGTTTTGACCCCGTTTTCATTAAATGCATATGATGTATATATTGTAATTAATCATGGTATGGAGCTAAAGGCAAAAGCCCCACCATTGATTTATCATTTTATGTTTTGGCGATTAAAATCGAAGCCAATGGTATTTTGTGCTAGCCAGGAACATTATAATTTTGGACATCATGTAAATATGCAATTAAATTAAAATACCCACAACCAGCTATGCCAATGCAACATTAAAGAGATGGGGGCATGATTTCCTAAGGATAAGGGGGGAATATTCAAACCTTTGGGTCAATGGGGAAAAACCAAATGTCAAAGGGAGAACCCATCAAACTGTCAACTACCCATTTGTACCTTGTGCCCAATCATTTAATTTTGCCAGAAATTGGTTGGGTTAGTTATTGCATGAGAATGGGCAAGGTATGGGAGTCAGAAATTCGAATTTGGGGAAGCACCTATTTTTGGGAAAACGTTTTTTGACTTATGGGGCGAGTCATCACCCAAAAAGGCTTCCCATTCCCTCATGCATTCACGTCTTTCTCCTCTCTCACGTTTTGGAGCTGTTGTGCATTTCCCAGTCATGTTTTTTGCAGATTTCTTTATTTTTCCCATGGCTGGGAAGTCGTTTTTGGAAAGCTCAGGGGCTGGGCACTTTGCTTAATGGTTTTGCTGGTGTTTATCCTCGTGACTCGGCTGGTACAATCCATTTTTTTGTTGCACAATGAGTGGGACAAGATATCCATGATTTTTGTGTGTTTGTTGATCCGTTTTTGCCCACGTGAAGCCATAAACAATTCTGGAAATCGAATTGCTATCAGGGGGCTATTTTACCCATTTGCCATTTCCATTTTTGACTCCCAAGACATTTTCCTTCAAACCCAGAACTTGTATTTTGTGTGGGTGCATCCTTTGGTTTGGTCTGAACCGGTTTGGAGTGGAATTGAGGAAGAAATAGCTTGATAAACCTAGTGTGGAAAGGAAACTCGTAGCTAGATCAAGAGGAGTTGTATTTTCTTCTTTGCACACCCTGAATAGCAGTGGAATGGAAGGCATAGCCTGAGAGACTGTGTAGCAGAGAAGGGGATGCTTCCTTGTGTTGGGTGTGTAGGGCTTGGGAAATCCAAGCTAGATCTTGTGTAGGTGTCCATAGCTTTGTGGTTGAGCTCACTAGCTTAGCAATTCAACCCCTCCACCTCGTTGGCAGCCTGATAAACCCAAATGTAGTTTGGCTTGGCTGGATTTTGATATGCCTTTGGCTATGCATGAACCTGCTAGTGTTCCCTTATTCCTTGTGGGAATCATGCCCAACTCAGGGGTGGCAGTGCTGCTAAGAGATTGATGAACACACTGGCCTATGGTTGGGTGGAACGTTACAGCGACATAGTTGGTTGCTAGACAAGCTTCTTCATAAGATAAGTATCTCTGTGTTAATCTTTGCATTTGTATTTGCTTAATGAAATATGATGAACATGTTGAATGTATTGCACAAATGTTTTTTCTTTCGCTGTAGATTGCATTATGAATTCCTGTGTATGTTTTTATTTCCAATGCATTTTATATTACGTTATGGGGCTTAGTTTTCTTGGATTGATAGCAACATAGTTGCATCCTCTCTCTGGTAGAAGGGTGGGGACGTGACAGCATTGGAGAACCAGTCCCAAATTAATTTCTCATTAAAAAATACCTCCAGTTATGTCTTTTCAAACTCCAAAGATACAACCTTTGCTCCCAGTAGTCACCAACTTCCATACAAAACTTTCGAAGTAGGTTGACATGCTCTTCCTTTTTCATTCTCTTTTATGGCATGGGTGTTATGAACCCAAATGGCACTTCTCCGTCCGAGTACCAACATTCCTTATGTTGGTACACAAAAGGACATATTAGGATTGAAGTTTGCCAAAACACTATAGATGGGCATGACTTGGGATGGATTTACTCTTAAACTAGCTTGCTATATAAATTTTTCTAGGTGTTGAGTTGCGTACGCGACTATATCCGTTGCAACTCATGTACTGTATGCGAATATCTACATTGCAACCCGCATACATCAGCGTACGCGGGGTTCCTTTGAGCAACTCGCATGTCATACGTGGGTTGCCTATATTAATAGTCGCGTACACCTCAGTTCGACCTTAAAAAATATAAAACACGATTAATGGAGATTAGTTGGGCCCTAATCATTAACTATCCCAACTGTTTCAACCACCCCAACCTTTGAAATCACTCTATTTCCAAAAGTATAAATAGAGGCCTTGGGGAGGGCATTAATAAATCAAGATTGGAGAGAAAAGTTATGCTGGTGGTATATCTTCAGAAGTATTGGAGCAACAAAACTTAGAGTCGTTTGGTTGCAGAGGAGTCCTTGTCTCAGAAGTTGGGTTGTATTCTTATCTCATTCACTGATTGTTAATAAAGAGAATTCTTCTTCCAACATTGTGTTGAGTTTCTTTCATGTATCGTGGTCAATGAATATATTTGATTATGCATTTGATATATTGTTTACCTAATCTCTTAGATATACATGCATGAGATATTACTTGGATAATTTTCTCTTTATAGGTGAAAGAGGTACATCCCTAGAAGCTTTGGAGAGAAGAGGAGCGGGAGAAGATCAAGCTTGGATCAAACGTCTGTAATCAAGTAAGTCAAGAATTTCTTCCTATTCCCTTTCTATTCTTTGGTAAAGCTAATTGTCTGCAAGGTTAGTTGTAAGTTGGTAAACCCAGACCCTAGGTTACAAGGGTGCTTAATCCTGAACAATAGAACTGGAAACTCTACCGGGGAGTCCAGCCTGCTATGGGTTAGTCATGTATATACTTGCCCAGTCTTTGCTCTGATTCAGTGTATGGTTTTACATCTTGGCTTTGATTTGCAGTAGTGTTTTAGAGACCCTCATTATTTTTTCTTTTTGAAAAATTATGTCCTGTACGCGGGTTGTTGTGCTAAATAGTCGCGTACAACAACTTGTATACGCAGGTTTCTATACTGAACAGTCGCGTACAGTACGTGGGTTGTTCTGTTAGATAGTTGCGTACATCTCTTAGCAGCATATTTTTAGGTAGGGTTGCTTGTTCCTGTCTTATTTGGATTTTTCTTTGCTTTGGGGTCTTCTAGTGCTGGCATTTTACTGTAGGTCTGAAAGCCTTGTGCACCATACTTTGTGCTTTTCAGTAAGCCCTTGAGTTTTTTGTTGTTTGAGTCTTCTTTCTTTTAGCAATTTGAGGTGGATTATCCTGTTTGGGTGATAGGTTCAGTGCTGTGTATCTGAATCAGTGATCAGGATTTTAGATACCTTGTACCCTATACTATTTCCAAGTAGTTTCAGTTTGTCACTTGCCTTTTAATGATTTCAGTGGATTTCATTCATTGTTTCTTCCCGAGCTAGGTGTTTTCCAAGTCTCTTTCTTAGGCGGTTGATTTTGGTTCTTACAAGTCTGCTATACTTCATTTTGCTTGCTTTATGGCCTAATTATTCAAGCATACTCAAGAATTTTTGCATTTAGGTGCATAGTAATTTTTGAAGAGTTTGAAAAGTGAAAAAAAAGCATTGGAAACATTTGCATTTGAATTGCATATCATAGTTTTATTTTCAGTTTTTGAATAAAATCTCAAAAATTACAAAAAATAAGTCTTAGCTTTCTCTTACTTAGTTGTAATTTCATTAGTTCATATCTACAAAAAGAAAAAGAAGCTTGTTTTAAGTAGTTATAATTTGCTTTGGAATTCATTTTATACACCTTTTTACTTTTCTTATCGAGTCTATAATATCATAGTCATTCACGCCACTTACCCTCTGACTAAGAAGAACCCTTAAAATGAACGCTATAATTTAAAATTTATTAGTAAGTTTTGTTTTATAGGGTCATACACCTACTAGCTTAGGATAGAATTATGGGATAAGAAGTGTAAACTCCCCACAAGTACTTAAATTCAGACGTAGTTGGCCAATCAATAGGTAAATCCTTCTCTGTGTTGATAGTATCTGGGAAGCTCCTCTCAAACGGGAGTTAAGCACGAGGTCATGTGGAGGCTTGGACTAAGGAGATAACCCTCTGATTCCTTGTCAAAACGTAGACCAAGGTTTTTACTCATCTAGGGATTCTGTCCTAGATAGAGTTTCAAGATTTGCTACCCTGCCCATGCGTATGAATTAGGCTTGCGACTGTCCCCCCAGACTATTGATATAGTTAAGGTAGCCTCTAGTCTCTTGGACATCTAGGGTTTATACACAGGTAAACTGGAAGGCTATTTCTGGTTCACCTTGGATGGGCTTGGAAGGTAACCCTTTTTGAAAGTGTAGGAGGGCGGTGCGTGATTCCTCCGCTTGTGCCTAACAACCTCTTTAAGGACCCAAGAAACTATCTCTCAGCTTTCTTCAGGAAAGCATATCTTATACCCCTTGTGATTGTTGAGACTTTAGGAAATTTTGTAGTGATTGCTCTGTGGTTTGTCTGTGTTTTTAGCCGACCTTAGGGTGTGGAGAGTCAAATTTACAATCGTGGAGGACCAATTTGTTAGAAGGTCACGAAGGTTACAAAACCTTCCTCCACTTATCACATTGGAACCTCCACCTCCCCCTCAAAGGTGGAGATTGGACACGGACGGTTATTTCTAACCGATAGGAGTTAGTGAAGTTTTGGGTGAACTAGAACTTAGGGCAAACCATTTTAATTTAAACACAGTTGAGATAGAAGATGCAGGCTGACGAGTTTGCAAGGAACTTTAATTCACCTCTAACTAACTTAAACGATCTTGTGATCGTTCAGGTTCGTCCTTTCAATCCACCCATGATTGGTGTCCCTTTGGGCAGACTAACGTCTACTGCAGGAGAAATTTCTTCTACTTCCACCTCAGCCGCTCTTGCTGAAGGGGTGCCACCTCCCCCGGTAGGTGCCCCTAGAACAAGTATACCTACTACACCATTAACTCCAGCTAACCGGGTGGTTCAACCATCGACTCCCACAAGTTTAGTAGGTACTTCTGGTGGTATGGTCACTGGGATTCCTAATGTACCTTCAGTTCCTAGTTCCTTCACACACACTGCTCAGAGTGGTCCTATAGGATCCTCGTCTTTTGTCTAGGGTTTTCCTTGGAATGGGGGGCACATTCCCCCATCCACTCCATACGTAGGCCCAACACCCACATATGTAGGGGTGCAGTTTGGAAACGCTAATCCTTATGGTCAAGGTTTTCAAACTGTCATTTCAACTCCTTTCACGAGCTCTCCTTTTTCACTTTTTAGCGAAGGGATACTTGCTCCTATGTTCCAAACCTCAGCTTCGACTCGGGCAGCTAGAACCTCATACACTGCACCACACATAAACAATCCAATGGCTTATGGATGGAATCCTTTCCAAAGCAGCCCAACCACTTCACAACTGGCAGCAGGGGGCAACCCCACCGTCACATATGGGAACATGGGGGCAAGTCCCTCTAATCCCCAAGCTGGTACTTTTAGTGATCCGGTTAAACCCAAGCTCCCTTTCTTGGCAACGTTAAATTTTCCATATTTGTCGAAACTAATGAATGAACCAGTGAAACATAACTCCTCCTGGCCACCCGTTCCTACCAAGATGCCCTCGGATATCCCAAAATTCAAAGGCAAAGTTGGTGATGATCCAGGAGTTCATGTCACACTTTCCATTTGTGGTGCTCTTCCAACTCACTGAATGATGATTCAGTTCGGTTGAGGCTGTTCCAAAGAAATCTAACCAGTACTGCAGCAAAATGGTATATTGAACTGCCTTCTATTGCATTTAACAGTTTTTGGGACTTAGATAATGTATTCCTTAGTCACTTCCAACTTCTTGTCCAATATGATTTCATGACAAACTTGCTGTCTACCTTTCGGCAGGACAAGGTGACTCATATTTCGTATCACATCCAAGAGTGGAGAAGACGGAAGAGCCTTATCAAAGCCACTATTCCTCCCGAGTTCTTATTAGAGTGGTTCCTTAAATCCCTATTTCCATGTATATCTAAGGATTTATCTACTTCGGGAGTGACCAATGAAGCAGAGGCTATCCTCAGGGCCCAGCAGCTAGATTTGATATATTCTCAGTCTAGGATTTTATATTAAATTATCCCTGAAGCACCGAGGCCAATGCACAATGTAGAGAAACCTAATCCTGGACCCCATGTCAATGTTGTGGTTGGTTCTGTGAAATCTCCCACTGTAGAGTCTTTGGCTAAATATCTCCATGAGCTTTCTGTGAAACATTCTACGGTGGAGGCAGCAAAGGATTCCCCCTCACCCCATAATGCAAATGTTTTTGCACAATCCTCTCAGAAGGGAAATCAACAGCGCAGTGGGAAAAAGAAGAAAGGAAAAAAGGGTGAGGGAAACCAAACCAAGCAAAAACCCACAAACAATGCTGATGGGGGAAAAAAGAAAAGAAAAAGGTGAAATTCCCACGTAAGTTGTGCCATGAGGATCACCTAACCCATTTATGTCCCCTTATGGAACAAGCTCAAAAGCTGTTAAAAGGCCAACAACCAACTGTCTTGAAGCATCCTTTTCCCCAAGGACAAAATTATGCTACAGCTTCAAATGCAGCAGGGGGCACTCCAAATGCTCTTGACCCCAATTATATCAACATGGTTCGATCCCAGACTTTACTCTAGACTAGGAACAAGAACTATGAAACAATGGCGTCGGAGAAGGGTAAGTCAATAGGTGAAACTTCCAACCCTCTCACGATTGAGAAGCCTACCGAATTTATGCCCAAGATACCAAAAGGTGTCTTCAAGAAAACCTTGCACAATCCCAATGCTAGGGCTACAGCAAACTACTCCATAGTTGAAGATTTAGCTCAGACTTATTTTGTGATGTCGGCTTTAGAGGTGTTATAGAGTTGTCCCGTGCAGCGAGATGCACTCTTAGCATCCTTAGGCTGTATGGACTCATCGAGCCTCTTGGCGAATTTTAATTTGTCTGATGTCAAAATTCTCCTGCCATATCTTGTAGCCTTATCGATAGATGTCATCCATGCTAGAAAAACCATTGGAAGGGCAGTTGTTGATGAGGGTGCTTCTACATGTGTCATGTCCCTGTCTTGTTGGAAAGCTCTTGGATCTCTAGAGCAGGTTCCATCGAACACCCTACTTCCTGCTTTCGACGGAAGGTCATTTCGTCCACATGGTATCCTACCGGCTTTCGAAATTATGTTAACAGGGAAAGCAGTGTCTGTTGAGGTAGAGGTGATTGTGGCACCTTTGGATTATAACTTGCTCTTGGGGAGAAGTTGGACTTACGCCATGCCAGCTATTGCATCAGCCGTATTTCGGGTAGTAGTGTTTCCACACGAAGGGAAGTTGGTTACTGTAGACCAACTCAGTTTTACTTGAAAAGGCCGCATGGAAACTAACGAGTCCACCGTACCATTGGTTGATCAGGTTAAAACTACTTCAGAGAGCTTAGGGGCTGGAATGTAGGCATCATTGATGGGCACATTTGATATTCCAGCTTCGATTATTTATCTAGGTTCTACTAGTGTAGGGAATTCTATAGCAACGGTTGTTGATAGAACAGATCCTTGGGTTCTTCCTTCCCACCATGAACTTGAAGTGCCCTTATCCGTAGTGGAAGTAGCTTATCAAGCTATCGTTCATACCGTTGTTGATCCCATTCTGGTCCCTCTCACAGTCTTAGAGGAGCCAGAAGAAGCCTATCTACCTGCTTGGGCAGAGAACTCTTTACATTCTAGAGATTGCTTAGATATGGTTTTACCTTTGGATGAAGCCATTCTGGAAGCCATGTGTAGACGAGATAAGATTTGTGAAGATCTTCACCTTCGATCCTATTTTCTTCCAGAGTTAAGCAGGATCGAGAACCAGGAGTTCCATATGAGACTGGCAGGTGATGTTGATACACCTATTAATCCCTTACCAAGGGAAGGAATATTTGCTGAGGGGAATATGGAAAACATTTCCACTACGATTCCTGTCAACATCTCTGCAAAACCAAACGTTGTAAAAAATGTACACATCGACGCGAATTGCTCTCCGGAGGAGATTGCAATCTATACAGCCTTGTTTAAGGAATTCTGCGACGTATTTTCCTGGTCATATGAGGAGATACCAGGCATAGATCCATCAATAGTCGAGCATGAAATCCAAACTTACCCTGATGCTAGACCTGTTCGACAAAAGTTGAGACCTGTCAACCCGCATAAAGCGACAGCGGTTAAGGCTGAAGTTGAGAAACTGCTGAAAGCCAGTTTCATTTACCCCATAGCTTTGACAAAAAGTCAGTTTCATTTGGATAGTTGGAGGCAAATTCAATAAATGGATAGTCATTCTTCAGGAGTTTGACTTAGATTTCCAATCCACCAAATCCAAGAAATCCTTAGTTTTTGCTGAGCTCATTACAGAATTTCTGGTAGAGGAATATGTAGCCATTGAAGAAGACTCATTCCCAGATGAGCATATTTTTTTGATTTCCACCTCTGACCCCTGGTATGGAGATATACTTGTCTATCTCCAGACTTTGAAGTACCCTGCAGCCTTCTTGCGGGAAGAATGGTGTAAAATACACGTACATGCCAAGAACTACCTCACTATTGGAGATACTTTATATTGTAGGGGGGTAGATTTCGTTTTGCGTCGATGTCTTACCCACGAATAAGCAGAGATTGTCCTAAATGATGCCCATAGTGGAGCGTGTGGGGGTCATTTATCTGGGTTAGCAACGACCCAGAAGATCTTACGTGTTGGTTATTTTTGGCCCACGATCTTTAAAGATTGTGTTGAAGCCGTAAAGCACTGTCATCCTTGTCATCTTTACACCAGAAAGATGCGGTCACATCCTGCTCCGTTATTTCCCGTCATCTTAGTGGGCCCCTTCACGAAGTGGGGGATAGATTATGTGCAACCCAGTATTAGCTGGGGGGCACAAACATATCATTGTCGCTGTAGATTATTTCACGAAGTGGGCAGAGGCAATGCCCACCTATAAATCTGACGAGGAAACTGCAGCTTTTTTTGTTTTCAACCAAATTATTGCACAATTCGGTATCCATAAAGAGATTGTCACTGACCATGGCAGTCACTTCCAAAATAGTATGATGACTAAATTGGCCACTATGCTAGGGTTTAGACAAGAGCATTCATCTTCTTTCTATCCTCAAGCAAACGGTCAAGTTGAGGCTGTAAATAAAACCTTGAAGACTATTCTCAAACGTACTAGCAATGCAGCCCATTCCAATTGGCACATCATGTTGTATCCTACACTTTGGGCATATCGGACCAATGTGAAAACTGCTATAGGGTTTTCTCCTTTCCAACTCGTTCACAGAGTGGAAGCAGTCACCTCGGTCGAATGTGAAATCTCGTCCTTAAATATTTCCATTCATCTGTTACCTTATACGACTGAGCTAGAAGAACGTTTATTACATTTAGAACATCTAGATGAGCAGCGTAGAGAGGCAATGACAGAAAACAAGGTTCATAAGAATAGGGTAATAAACCAATACGATAAATCGGTCAAGCCTCGGATTTTTTTCTGAAGGGGAGCTTGTCTTGCTCTAGGATCAGGACAAAGAACCCCTGGGAGCAGGAAAATTCAGGTCTATGTGGTTAAGGCCTTATGTCGTGTCAAATGTGTTGAAGAAAGGTGCATATGAATTGACAGATTTCGAAGGGAATAAGCTACCTAAGCATAGAAATGGGCTCTACTTGAAAAAGTACTATGCTTAGGCTTAGCGCTTTTTTCTATATTTTTATTGTGTGTATTTTATGTACAATAGTTTGCTGGTTTGTGTTTTTATACCATATGTTGGTTGTTATAGATGTCTTCTGAGTGGTTCGTAGGTTTTGTAGATGGTGCTAGTCGCCGCACTTGTAACCTGGCTTCAGCCGCATGGGTCATTTACTCGCCCTCATGATAGCTAGTTTTCTCTGGAGGCGCTTGCCTAGGTCCTGCTACCAATAATGTGGCCGAATACAGGGATGCCATTGAGCTTTTATGGGATGCTTTGTCACATGGTATCACTCAGCTGGAAGTCCGACTTGACTCTCAATTGGTGGTTTCCCAGCTCAATTGAGCTTATCAAGTGAGGAACCCTATTTTATTACATCAGTTTATGCAAGTTAGGTTATTGGAAATAAATTTTGAGTTTATTACATTCAATTATATTCCAAGAAATCAAAATTATTTAACTGATGCGTATGTTAATTATATCTTGGATTGGCACTTAACACATTTTGCATAAAAATATACAACAGACACATTACAAAACACATGTAAATAAAACCGGTAATATATATGTGTGTGTGTGTGTGTATGTGTGTGTGTGTGTGTGTGTGTGTGAATATCTATCCATATAGATAGGTCAAGTTTTTGATCCTCAGATCCAGTCATAAGTGTATAATATACAAAAAATGGATCAAAGTCCATAAAATGCTCCTAGGTCTAAGCTTGACCACCCTGGTCCCCCTGATCATCCTGATCACCCTGCTCTCGGGCTTCTTCAACCTCCTCGGCTTCAGCATCCTCAACAACATCAATATATACAAGTACTGCTCTAGCTACTCGCCTCGTAAGGCGTATCCAGATAGGTGGTATACCAACCACTAGCTCCTGCATAGAGGCAAGGATATGCTCAATGCGTAATGTAGGTACTCTTTGGGTAAGCCTGGACAGCTTTCCCTCAAGAGCCCTAATCAAACCCTGGTCTTCTCCCACCACATGATGCACATACATGCGTGGATTCCCAGCAAGGTGGACTGGTCCAATATCTGCATTTTAACATTTTAAAGGATTAAAAACTCTTATACATATGTATATATCTTTATGATTAAAATTCATAAATATTTAAAAATTTGAAAACAAAAGTACTTGACGCTCCCCATGCTCCTGCAGGAGGGAGGACAAGGTTGGTATCACCTTGGAAATCTAGTCCAGCATATGGAAACTGCTCCAGTGCTAGTACCTGTCGCTCCCACCAAAAGTAGAAGTCATCATCGTATCGCTCTGAACCGATCCACCACATCCCTGGTGGAGGAATATTTCTCCCCACCTACTCAATCTAGGATGATGGGGAGAACGAACTGGTGGTGGTACTCAAACCGGGCACCCTCTCAAAGAAAAAGGCCACCAATATGCTAGAACAACCAAAAATTTTCCGTCGACGTCTTTTACAATCAGAGAGTTGTTTCCTCATTAACAGGATTACTCCCAGACGCCAGTCATATAGAGCTCCCTATAGATAGCCCACTGCAAGTCTCATTTGGTTCCGAGTTGCAAGGTGAAGTTATGATGACCTTGCAACCCTCACTATAGTACTCGCCAACACTTGTAATGCCAAGCTGCGAATATGAACAATAGTGATGCAACTACCCCTCTTTTGAGTACCAGGCGCGCAGTATATATCTATGTAGTTCTGTACACTTAGAAGGTCATCGCCTCTATCGGTACCTTCCAAGTTAATCGGAGCTCCCCGTCGTGATAAACCGGAGATAAAGTAGACATCTTCCGAGGTAACCTCTAGAAACTCACCTTGTAGGTCAAACATACCAATATCATGATCCCAATATTTTATCAAAAACTCTAGTAGGCGGACATTTGACCACATAGGTGAGGTACAGAAGAATTTTAATAACCCACTTTGCCGCAAAGCATTTACCGTGGGGGCATCTTGTAGATCTTCTTGTTCCATGTCTTCATGTTCCCTCTCCCTCCACTCAAGCACCATATTTCAATCTGATAACAAGCCATTTATCAACCATTACATTCATATAAAAAAATTATTTTTTGGCCCTACATAGCTTTTTCCTACCTCACGCAGTGTACGCGATTGTCCTTTGGACAAGTTGTGTATTGTATGTGACTTGTCTTCAGGAAACCCGCATACAGAATGCATGTATGAGACTGTTGATATACCATACCCACATACATAGCATGTCTGCTTTGAGGACGTTGGAAAACATCAAAATTTAGCCAAAAATTGAAATTTACTTGGATCAAATGAAAGAGCATGGAGTGTAGTTTTACCCGGCACTTGCGGTTCTGAGAATTGTCCACCGAGTTGTCCACAACGAGCAATCAAAGGTAGAGGTAAAACTTGTCTATTCTTGGTAAAAAATCAAATGGTGAGTTTTGATTTCTATTTTGAACTATTTGTAGAAATATTATTTTAAAAGTGGTTTTTTTCCTATAGTTCATATTTTTTTTATAAAAATCAAACTAATACCATATCTTTTTCTTCAACGTGACAGGTCTAAGGTCGTTTAAAGTTGTTTTTTCGCTCATATAGGATGGTTTTTGGTCATTCACATGCATTTTGCATTCATACCTAGTCCATCTTAATCCTAGAATTACCACTTTGACCATGGACTATGGTATTTTAACCATTAGTACCTCGTTTATGCCATTGTTCTTCTGTGGATAGGACTTTCCTCACATGAGTATCCTCGTTTAGAACCCACTTATTGTCTTTCGATACTCATGCTTCAATTGTCATAGGTTCAGGGGAGTCTTCTTAGCTATTTTTCACACCAAATTGAGCCTCATTTTGGTCTCTTTTTACAAGCTATCCTTTTATAAGACTCCCCACCCTTATGGAGTTTCTTTAGCCCAGGTCTAAATCCTCAAAATATATTTGACTGCCAAGTAAACTTGTCCATTCAAGCTCATTAAGAATATGTGAATGGGCATCCACATTGGTGGTAGGTTATCTCTTTCTTGGATCATGTGGAATAATATGAGAAAGAATCACTCTCTTTTCTACAGAATTGAGAAGAGTATTCTCAGGTATAGGTTTATCACTTTTCCAGACCAGAGGGACTAAATTTATGAAAAAGGAACACCCGATATGAGCTCAGTTTTCTCTTTTTCGTGCTCTAGACCTAAACATGAAAAAGATTTCGAGTGTACTTTATGTCTTTGTCATGCTCGTTAAACACTAAGAACAAAACATTGAGTTTATTGTTGTAAGCCCCATTTCTCGTACTCAAATGGATCTTTCTGAGTGATCTTGCTTTCCTTCACACTCATAAAATTCAAGCTATATGCTGCTCTCGAAGGAGCGTTGGGTAGGTGGTAATTTAACCTTTTTTGGACCTCCCTGACTAAGTATGAAAAAGGTTCACCTTTTCTTCTACAGAAGTTAAGAGAATTCTTCTGTGGTATGTTTTATACTTTTTCGGCCTCAGGAGACTAAATTAGAAGAAAAAGGACCCCCCCTAGAGACTTCTTCAGAGTTTTCAGACTCTCTAAGCATGAAAATGCCAAGTGAGCATGTACTAGTTCGGGCTCATAAAATCCACAAATCAGTGACACTATCAAGCATTATTCCCTCTTCTCTTCAAGCTTGTCAAAAAATGAAGAGAGACTTGAGTTGACTTTCCTGGACTCATTAAAATTTAACAGGAAAGATAAGGAAGAAGTTTTCTTTTGGTTCTCAGTCGGTGGTAGTATGTCTTCCTTGAACATAGCACTCTCTATTTTTTCTGATACTCATTTCTCAGTGTTCACTTTCAGTTCAGCTATCACTTCGAGTTTCTTACTCCTCCTCTTGTCAGTTATACCTGGGGAATCTGATCATGTCTCCTACATGACAGATAAGTCTAGTTGTACTATCTGCAAAGTCAAAAGTTGCCTTGGGTCATCTTTGTGTCGTGCTCATTGTTCAAGGATTTAGCCCTGCATCTGATCTATATCTTGATTCCATCATTGTCCCATCTGTTATTACTTGCGTATCCCTTCCTTTACCCAGTTCCTAGTCACTCTTGTGATCCATTGGAGGATCTATTGCCTTCGTCATCACAGTATGGTTTCTCATCAGCACTTCCTGATGACGAATACCTAGAGTTTTTGACAATAGTACCTTAGGATTCACTTTCATTATTGGTGAATTCCTTTGCTTTAGTTGTCAATTATCACCTATTGGTTGACAATCTATTGAATCCTGTCCATGTTCTACTTCAATAACATCTATTCACATGGCCTGGATTGTACTGGTTCTTTTGGTTTTTTTACGAAGACCTTAGGTTCATATCTATGGCCTAAGTTGCGCAAGGTTATGTTGTGATCACTTACACAGCTTCCAGATCTTTGAAGACTCATCATTATTGTATATTGTGGCTTCGATCCACCTTTGTAATATACGTGGTATTGAACCCGTATCATATGATGTACTCAAATATTGTAAAGGAGCTAGTGTTCCCGTATATTGAACATGGCATCCTTGGATATGACTTTGTATATGACATTTCTATGTATTTGTTTCAGGTACTTCCTCTGCTCCATTGGACTTATGAGTTCTCCAAGATAATGATTATAATGTATTTCAGCCATCGTTTCCCTTTGAACTCACACATTAGGGGGCATCTGCTATCAACCCAAATGGCACTTCTCCATCCGAGTTCCGACATTCCTTATGTTGGTACACAAAAGGACATATTAGGATTGAAGTTTGCCAAAACAATATAGATGGGCATGAATTGGGATTCATTTACTCTTAAACTAGCTTTCTATATAAATTTTTCTAAGTGTTGAGTTGCGTACGCGACTATCTCCATTGCAACTCGCGTATTGTACACGGCTATTTGCATTGCAACCCACGTACATTAGCGTACGCGGGTTTCCTTTGAGCAACTCACGTGTCATACGCGGGTTGCCTATATTAATAGTCGCGTGCACCTCAGTTCGACCTTAAAAAATATAAAACATGATTAATGGATATTAGTTGGGCCCTAATCATTAAATATCCCAACTGTTTCAATCACCCCAACCTTCGAAATCACTCTATTTCCCAAAGTATAAATAGAGGCCTTGGGGAGGGCATTAATAAATCAAGATTGGAGAGAAAAGTTATGCTGGTGGTATATCTTCAGAAGTCTTGGAGCAGTAGAACTCAGAGTCCTTTAGTTGTAGAGGAGTCCTTGTCTCAGAAGTTGGGTTGTATTCTTATCTCATTCACTGATTGTTAATAAAGAGGATTCTTCTTCCAACATTATGTTGAGTTTCTTTCATGTATCGTGGTCAGTGAATATATTTGATTATGTATTTGATATATTGTTTACCTAACCTCTTATATATACATGCATGAGATATTACTTGGAGAATTTTCTCTTTATAGGTGAAAGAGGTACATCCCTAGAAGCTTTGGAGAGAAGAGGAGTGGGAGAATATCAAGCTTGGATCAACCGTCGGTAATCGGGTAAGTCAAAAATTTCTTCCTATTCACTTTCTATTCTCTAGTCAAGCTGATTGTCTGCAAGGTTAATAGTAAGTCGGTAACCCCAGACCCTAGGTTACAAGGGTGCTTAATCCTGAACAACAATGGGTATTTCCCATTTGGTTTTGTCCCTCTTACCCAGTTTTTAGAGAAACTCTATGTGTGCATGGCTACCTAATATGGCAACAAATTGATGGGACCCATTTTTTACTTTCACTTAGTTAGGATTATGGGGGTGTGTTAAAGGAAAAATCCCTTTACCTAACTATCTAGACCATGACTTGATGGATCTAGCGCTCCAAACCCCATCCAAATTGACTACCTAAGTCACCCCTAAGATGTATTCCTAGTGCATTCCTTGATTTGGGGGTGCCTTCATTGAGTTGAGGAACTATTTTTCGATTTTAGGGGTGATTGAGTCTGTAATTGGTTGAGGAATAGATTCTTTGCACCAATATAGGTCCCAACTGACCCTAAATAACCCTAAGCACCCTAGTTGAGAGATTTAGGGATTTGCATGCACATATGGTCAGTTGTATGTACATCACTTAGTCAAAACTAGTAATTGGGGAGTATTGGGTCAGTGTAACTTAAATTAGTGAGTGTGCATGGCTAACTTAGGGTCTTGGGCTCTAGTTAACCCCCGCTAGCACTTCATGCACTACATGAGCAATTTGTATCATCCTTAGGTAATTTGAATTTCCTTGCTATAAATATTGTTCACCTCCATTCATTAATGCTTAATGAAATACATCATTCGTTCTTATTATTTGTTCTAGATTTTGTATAATTATCTATGACATCTCATTTGTTACATGAATAGTTAATTATTGATTTATCTCTTAGAGTATATCTCTTTTGTATAAGTTCCTAGATATACATGGTCAAGTTTTACAAAAACATGGATATTAATTGAAGTGATATTTGAGTCCAATTAAAATATAATATATAATTAAACTAATATAAAGTATATTATTGTATGAAAATGAGTTTTGGTAAACATTTTTTGAAAACATGATTAATCATTAAAGTGATATTTGAGTCCAACTAAAATATAATATATGGTTGAAATAATGTGATGTATATTATTGGATAATAATGAGTTTCGGTAAACAAATTCTTTTTGTTGATATTCCATTTTTTAAGAGAAGATATTATTTTTGTTTTTTCATAGATATTTCAAAAAAAATACATGTGAGTTTTATCTTATTTTCCATAATATGTGGATCGAGGGTGGATCTACCACCACCACAATAGTGTTCGGTAACCCTAAAGGAATCAACTAGCCCATGACCAATGGATTTCTTGTTGACAACATGCATTAGTTTAATGGTTCATACAATTGAGATAATCGTTGAGGATGTCTTGTCATATAGATGTAAAAATCATAGAGAACGGGTTATTTAACCTTATGTGCATAGTAATGTGTTAGGGAATTTGGTGCGACATTATGAAACTGAACATCTTCCTTCCGAATTGTTCCTACTTTGCAATAGGATGGGGCACTAGAAGAGACAGAGGAACATTGAGGAGATCGCATTGTTCTCAACGGATGGATCCTCTTTATCTAAATTTGTGGTCAGGGGTTCCACAATGTGCTTGGGAGGTATAGTGGTTGGAGCCCTAGGAGAGAGACTATAGTTCCCTTGACCATTGATCCTTTGTCCATTCGAGGATTGTGAACATGCCTGGAAGATGGTTGGAATTGACTGCAAGTTCAGAAGGGGGTTGTGTTCCTTTGTATCCTCCATGTTGCATTACTTGGGTTCATGAATTTAAAGTTAATGTTATTATAAAAATTAGGTCATTTTTTTAGTGTTTATCCAAAGGGGTATGATATTATCTTTGGAATGAAACATTCATTCATTAAGGAAGAAGATAGAGAGAGCATAAAGGACCCTTGTAGTAGCAAAGGGAAGAAACAAAAGTTGAATAATTTCCTATAGACACCATTGTAATTCTCATTGAGACGTAGACCAATGAGCACATGTCTTGTGATTGCATAAAGATCCCATTGAGGCATGTGTGTAATACTTCAAATTTTTGAATTTCAATCTAAATTCTTTGGGTTTTCTTATGTGTTACTCTATGTGATATGCAGTGTGTGTTTCCAAATTGTATTATTGTGTGTTGTGAATTTGAATTGTATCATTGTAGGTTCCCTACATTGCACTAGTGTGGTATTTTGATCATGAGAGAAAGATTCTAGTGAAAGAGTTAACAAGTATAATTGTAGAGGGAAGTAAGACACAATGCTAATGAAGAATCGTTGGGTAGCACTATGAAAAGGGGAATTTCACAAGCAATAAAATTTTTGCACATAAACGAGTAGGAATATCATTGTGGGGCTAAGGACAACAAATTGGTGTTTCTAAAGAAATCAACGAATTGTTGATGGTCATCTCTGTTCAAATGGATGCCATGGTTGGAACCCAGGGAAAAGGCATTGCAACTAATCTCTATGATGTGATTAACAATGAATGAAAACCACAAGTTTCACAAGAAGTTGAAGAAGCCTAATATCTAGAGAGAGAGGAGTTGTCTAATATTATTGCAAACTTGCCTCCGATGGTTGAAATTTGACAATTGAGTTCATATCAATATGGAACTTTGATCATTTTTTTGATGATTTGGGTCGATTCACGATTGGAAAAAACCTCTAAGGGAATTATTCCCCCATGCACAAATCTTAATTCATGATAGAACTTTGCTCTTGCCTAAAATATCTGCCATGTTCTTGACAAAATTGTTGCTATAAAGAGGCTCCATTTCCTACAAGATTAGCTTACTTTGAGAAAATACTTATTAGGGCATTAAAAAATATACAAGGAAAGTGGAAACCTATACCTATTTTGGTACCATAAACCCAAAATAACTCATTGGTCAGATTGGGGAAATGGAGAACTTCTTCAAATTCAAACAAATTGAATACTCGAAGAGAGTGAAGCTTGCATGCACGATGTTGAATGGTATGCATCTATGTGGTGAGACAATTTACAATTGGATATAGGGAAAAAAGGTGAGGAGAACATTAGGGCTTGGGATATGGTGGTTTCCACATGAAGGGTAGAATTTCTACTGATGGACTACTCTTTAACTTTGTTTAGGAAGCTAAAAAATTTGAGATGAAAGGAGATGATAATGGGAATATTCCTAAGAATTATATAGGTCGTCCAAAAGTGATGAAGGTGATGAGGTTTTTTCCTAGGTATATCAATGATCTCATATATGTTATCCATAATGAGATTTATCATGGGAATTTGTTTTTTCACGGAAGCATACCAATGCACCTTGAAGTCCAAAGAGAAGTTGTAAGTTAAGAAAAAAATCATGAAACAACAAAGTTCCCAATGTCAAGTAATGAGAGGTATAGGTGAAACAATTCTTACCAAAGGACAAACACGTGTGAATAATGGATAAGGGTTTGGTGCAAAAATTGCTAGCCAACAATTTGAGGGAAATTATGAAGCCCCAAGAGTTTGAGGAACTCCAGGATGAAGAGGAGGAATCTTTGGTGGAAGTTACTTCAAGTGTGGAGTACAAGGGCAATGGGTTATGAGTATCTAGAGAATTTACATGCATATAATGGGAAAGAAGGAAGAAAGCACATAACTAAGGAAACAAAGAGTTCCACAACTGGATTTGTTGTTGAAGACAACATTAATGAAATGTGAGAGCGTAGAGAAAACCTCATGTCCCAAAGAGTGTCATTGATCCCAGAGAAACAATGTTGAGGATAAGGTTGGCATAATGAAAGGCATTCTTCAAAACAAAGTGCAATATTGGAGTTAAGTATTTTTCAGTGATTGTTAATGGAGATAGCATCGAGAATTTAGTATCTACAAAGGTCATTTAGAGGTTGAAAATAGAATGCACTTCACCCCTAAATGATTATAGAGTCTCTTGGTTGTGGAAAGGACATCGTGTCAATGTCTCAATCCAGTTCTTGGTAATTTTCCACCTAGGAAGCTACCATGCCCAATTTTTATGTGATGTTGTGCCAATAAATCCATATCACCTTTTGCTGGGAATGCCATTGCAATTTTTCCTTGAAATTTGTTCACATTGGGGTAAAGAACATCGTTTGTTCAAATTTGTGCAACTTTAGAAGTTATTCTTATTTTACTTGTATTGTATTTCCTTGTACCTTCTACGGGAGATTATACTGATGTATCTGCTCATGTAAACCGTAGAAAAAATATATGTAAACTTGGGGAAAGATTCCACAAGAAAATAATAAAATAAATTATTTTTGTATTTCTCCAAGGTAGGTCGGCTCCAGTCAAACTATAAAGTTGGACCCAGTAAATTTTCACTTGGAAAATCAGTATAAATAGGAGGCATCCCTCCTCATTATTTCATACACTTACAAAAAATTTCTCCAGCAGAAAGGTGCGGTACTGCAGTCAAGGAGAGTGTTTTTTGGGGTTGTATCTTAGAGATATATTCTCTCTCTTTCTTCTTCTCTCTTCTCTCAATTGCTATTATCTCTATACGAAGGTTGTTGGGTTTTTCCCAATTGGGTTTCCCAGGATAAATTCATGTGTTATTTGTTTCTCTGCTTTGTCTTTCTTCTAGAGATCCTATTGCTTATTTGCAATTAAGTTATACTGTTATATTCTTGTAAAATCTAACATGGTATCATAGCATTTCTAGAAGAGGCCATTGCCATCAGCTAGGGCTTGAACTTCCAAGGCCTTCCCTCATCTCTTCAGCACAAAAAGAGCCGTAGAAACTTTGCTCTAGTGGAGGTGCATATATTGGTGAAAGAAAAACCAAATTCTGAGAAGTTTCAACTTTTGATTGCGGGACACTGCGAAAAGAAACTAGGGAATCAATTTTCAAAGGTTTCCCACCATTGTTTTGGATCGACCTCACCTTCCCTCAACTCGCCTTGATAGGATGCATCTATCTGTAAGGTCAGTTTCACTAAATTCCAAATTTTATTTTTGACCTAACTCCTGCTAGGGTTTCTGGTTCATACCTGCAAACAAGATTATTGGAAAGAAGGTTGAATATTGTCTTGATGGGGCTACAAAATTCATATCCTGGAAGGCTAGGGTTCCTCTCATCCTAGAAGAAAATGATCTCATGAATGTCATGTCCCCTCTCACCCCTGAGGAGAGAACGCGACCCAACTCTTCTACCTGAGTTACCCATCTCGGATTCTGCATTCGTATGATGATTCCCGATCCCTATTTTTTTCTTTAAAGATCTACACAAGCAAGAATTTCTCCTGCTAACCTTTTGATCCAGATCGTCTAAAATCTTTATTTTCACCAACCATTGAGAGATCAAACAACTTAGAAGAATCGCAGCGGAAATCAATGGTCACAGTCTGTTCTGCATCTAGAATCAGATCAACGACTGAGAATCATCCCTCAGAAAATCAACGGTGTGGAGAGCTTTGCTTGCGGAATCGAAAAAATATCAAAATTTCACTATCGCACCCCACATCCCGCATTCTCCATCCCACATCTTGCATGTGGAATGGTCGTTGCGGAGATCAAAGTTGCAGAAATCAAAATTTACCATAAGTCATTTCCATATCCTGCATACCGCAAGTTGCGGAAAGCATATTTCACCAAATGACATTTCTGCATCCCGCAAGTTGCGGAAAGGGAATTGCGGAAGGGAAAGATCTGCGGGAATTCAATATGTTCATGAAAATTTCTAAGTATAAAACTAATTTCTAACATCCAGGCCATCACCAATCCAACCGATCTAACTTCATAACAACTTAGAAAAATTCATTGAAGTAATTACACACATAGATGCATCATTCATGAAATATACAACCGAAACACAACACATTTCATTCAAGCATTCATCATTCTATATTAATTTACAAAAAAGTACAGTTGTAGGGATTGAAACACAAGAGATACTTATCTTTATCTGATGCTTATCCTGCAACAAGCTATGTCGCTACAACGTTCCACCCAACCATAGGCCCGTGTGCTCATCAATCTCTCAGCAACACTACCACCCCCGAGCTTGGCATGATTTCCCCAAGGAATAAGGGACACTAGCAGACTTCCCCATAGCCAAGGATACAATAAAACTCAGCCAAGCTAACACAGTTGGGTTTATCAAAATTTCACAGACAATGATTTACACATAGCCAAAGTTTATACAAGTCACATCCAAGCCAACAGATGGGTTTATCAGGCTACCAACCAAGCCATCCTTCCAGTTGGGTTTATCATACTTACACAGACAACGATTTACACATAGCCAAAAATCACATGAGACACAACCAAGACAACATAGTTGGGTTTATCAGGCTGCCAAGAAGGTGGAGAGACTGACTGCTAAGCTAGTGAGCTCAATCCCAGAGCTATGGACACCTCCATCGGTTCTAGCCTGACTTCTAAACATTTACACACCCAACACAAGGAAGCATCCCCTTCTCTGCTACACAGTCCCTCAGGCCATGCCTTCCCTTCCAGTACTATTCAGGGTATGCAAAGAATAAAACCATCCCTCTAGATTGGTCTATGAGGTTCCTTCACACACTAGGTTTATCAAGCAAGTCCATACTCCATTTCCATTCCCCAAATCAGTTCAGATCTCAAACGAGGATGTAAACACAACAATCTCAGTTATGGGATTAACAAAACGTAACAGAAGCTAATGAATACACACATGTAGCAATTATGAATTTATGAGCATTGCCTGAGCCAGACTGACTACTGCAATTACCAAAAATGAAATCGTTTGCTGTCATTCAATTCAAAAACACAAATCGGATTTTGGGAATTCGCATTCAGGAAATGACTAACAGTCAGGAAAATCATAAAAAGGAAAAACATTCCCAGAACAGGAAAATTCCTGAAGGATCAAGACTCAGAGCGGTTTTGCTTGCCGTGGGAATGCCAGAATGTCTTGCTAAAATGTTCCCCACAGTACAAATCATGAGGGGAAGGTGAAACACGACTGCATGAGGGAAAGGCAGGCGTTTTTGGTGTTTTCTTGCCCAAGAAAATTTTAAAAACGTTTTTTAGAAAAGGGTGCTCTGCCCATTTCAAATTTTGTCCTCCTCTTCCCACACCCCCCCCCCCCCCCCCCCTTATCCTTAGGAAAAATCATGCCCCCATCTCATTTTTTTTGCATTGACATAGCTCGTTGTAGGATTTTAATTAAAAATTGCAAATTTAACATGATGTCCAAACTTATAACGTTCAACTAACATAAAAACACCATCGGCCCAAGCTTAATCGCCGAAACAAAACACTAAATCGATGGTGGGGATTTTTCCTTGTGCTCTACACCATGATTATTTACATCATATTATTTAAATGAAAACAGGGTCAAAACCGGGGTGTTACATTCCCCTCCCCCTTCAATAGCACTGTCCTCAGTGGTTTACAACATTGAACAAAAATGCTTTGTTGGTACTTCCCTCAACAATCCGGAGAATTGAACAAAAACGGATGTGCTAGTCGCATGGAATCCTCCAGCTCCCATGTAACTTCTTGAGGACCGTAGTGCTCCCATTCCACCTTTACATGTCATATTTCTCGGTTCTAGAGTATTGTGACCTTCCTAGCGAGGATGCGCATGGGCTCGATTTGGAACTCTCCCTCTAGTTCCACCTGCATCGCATTCCAATTTATTACATGGTTAGGATCATGTACATATTTCTTAAGCAAGGAAACATGAAAGACATTATGAGCCCTAGTGTTATAAGGCAATGCAAGTATATATGCAATTGGTCCTATTCTTTCAAGCAGTTCAAATGACCCACAGTATCTAGGAGACAGCTTGGCACAACTACCAAGCTTCAAGGAAATTTTCTTTGTCTTCACCTTGAGGTAAACATGGTCCCCAATACTGAACTCTCTGTTCATCCTATCCTTATCTGCATAGATTTTTTGTCTCTCTTGGGTTCCCTTTAGATCCTGTCTGATTTTTACAACTTCTTGCTCCATCTCCTTGAGCAATTCTAGACCGATCACAACTCTATTCACTGGGTTATCCCAAGTTACTGAGGTTCTGCACCTCCTGCCATACAAAGCTTCATAAGGAATCATCCCCAAGGATGCTTGCTGTCCATTGTTATAAGCAAACTCTACCAGGTGTAAATAGTCTTCCCACTAGGATGGTTTATCCATCACATACATGTGAAGCATGTCTTCCAACACTTGGTTAACTCTCTCGGTCTGCCCATTAGTCTGAGGATGGTAGGCAGTGCTGAAATTCAACTTTGTCCCTAATTATGCAAACAATCCTTTCCAAAAATTAGAGGTGAACTTGACATCTATGTCAGAGACTATTGCCTTAGGCAATCCATGCAATTTAAAAATCTCCTTCATGAAAATCTTAGCAATTTCATCTGTCTTGTGCATGGACTTAACCGGTATAAAATGAGTCGCCTTCATCAATTTGTCCACCACAACCATGATGGAATCATGTTGTCTCCAAGTCATTGGCAATCCTGTAAAAAGACCCATGGAAATAACTTCCCATTTCCATTCTGGAACCGACAAAGACTGTAACAAACCTGTTGGGTGTTGATGCTCCACCTTTACCTGCTGACACTTCATGCACCTTGAAATATATTCAGCCATTTCCTTCTTCATGCCTGACCAAAAGTACTGCTTTCTAGCTGTAGAAATTGTCTTCTGATATCCTGGGTGACAAGAATATGGAGCTTGATGGATCTCATCCATAACAACCCTCCTTAAATCTGTTGCATTTGGAATATACATTCTACTCTTATAAGTAAGAATTCCATCCTCTTCTAATTTATATCCTTCATATTTATTCTCAAGGCTTTGTTGCTGCAATTTTTATTTTACCTGCACAATTCATCTTGAGCAACATGATTAACAATCTGCTGTCTGAAATCTGATTGGCAATTACTGATAGATTCCACATGCATTTCCTGCACCTTTCTGCTGAGTGCATCGGCTAACTTGTTCTCTTTTCCTTTTATGTGCTTAATTTCAAAATAAAACGCACATAAAAATTACAGCCATCTAGCTTGCCTAGCATTTAGAGTAGGCTAATCAAACAAATATTTCAGACCACAGTGGTTTGTCCTTAATTCAAATTTTATGCCCATCAAGTAATGCCTCCACATCTTGAGAGCATGTACTATGGCTGCAAGTTCCAGATCATGAGTAGCATAGTTCCTCTCATGCTCCTTCAGCTTTCTATATTAATATCATATCACGTGGTTGTCTTGCATAAGAAATCCTCCAAGTCTTTGAACTCATGCTTCCGTACATACCACAAAATATTTCTCTGGGTCTACAACTTTTAAGACCGGTGCACTTGTGAGAAGATACTTCAATTGCTGGAAACTTTCTTCGCACTTCGAGGTCCATTTGAAATTTATCCCCTTCCTTTGCTAATAAGTGATAGCATGTGCAACCTTGGAGAATCCTTCAATGAATCTCCTGTAGTATCCTGCAAGCCCCATAAAGATATTACCTATGTCACATTCTTTGGAGTGGGCCAATTCTTGATAGATTCAATCTTGTCAAGGTCCACGGATATACCCTCTTCTGAAATAATGTGACCCAAGTACTGAATTCTATCGTTATAGAAGTCACACTTGCTCATCTTTGCATACAACTGATGTTCTCTAAGCAATTGAAATGTTAGTCTCAAATGTTCTTCATGCTTTTCTTCATTCTTAGAATAAACAAGAATGTCATCAAGGAAAACAAGAATGAATTTGTCCAAATACCTGCTGAAGACACTATTCATAAGGCACATAAATGTTGTTGGTGCATTTGTGAGAGAAAATGGTACCACTGCAAACTCATAATGTCCATACCTTGTTCTGAAGGTTGTCTTATGAATGTATTTGTCCTTGATTCTCAGATAATGGTAACCAGACCTCAAGTCAATCTTGGAAAATACCTTTGCTCCTTTCATTTGATCAAAGAGGTCATCAATTCTTGGCAAGGGATATTTGTTATTCACCGTGACTTTGTTCAGTTGCCTGTAATCAATACACAATCTGAGTGTACCATCTTTCTTCTTCACAAACAGAACTGGGGCTCCCCAAGGAGACACACTCGGCCTTAGTATACTTTTTCTCCAACAATTCTTGCAGCTGCATCTTCATCTCTAACATTTCTGGTGTACTCATTCTGTAAGGTGCTTTGGACACTGGTGTTGCTCTTGGTACAAGTTCAATTGTAAAATCAAGGAAGCCTTGTAATCTCATAAGGAAAAACATCTCTAAATTCTTGCAACATGTTATATTCTTCCAACTTGAGAGTTTCATTCTCTGTTTCCTCCTCAATATTGGCTGCATATAACTGGAAACCTTTCCTACAAAACTTCTTTAATTGCATTGCTGAAATCTGCCTCACAGAGATTACCTTTGGAATGCCTCTTACAACTACTGGGCTCCCTTCTTCATACATGCATTCAAAAGTCTTGTTATAACAGTCAAGCTTCACTCTGTGAGCTTCTAACCAATCCATTCGAATGAGAACATCATAGGAACCAAGTGGTAGAACATTTAGATCTACACAAGTGACCAATCCATTCATCACCAATGGGCATTTATTCACCACTTCATTAACTTTTCTCTTAGTTCTAGTGGCTAGTTGAACTAACCATGACTTGCTATGCTTTGCTTTCCTAAGAGCACAAACCTCCACTACTCTAGGAGCAATATAACTATGAGTAGAACCAAGGTCAATCAAAATAGAAATAGATTGCTCAACAATATTACCTGCAACTTCAACCACAGTTGACTGGTGATTTTCCTGGCGGTCCTGTAGTGCTGCATAAATTCTAGGTACGACCCTTGCTACTTGTCCCACTGTTTGTGCCTCTTGAATATTGTATCTTGGCCTTGCATTCTCATTCTCAAGTGGACAGTACCTGCGCATGTGGGGTCCTCCACATTTCCAACATTGGAGTGGTGCACTGTTCTGTTTTGGATCTCTTGGCTCTTCTCCCACCACTCTAGCTGGTTTCTTCTCAACTTGGGATGGATGATTCTACTGATTCTTGAAGTTAGAAGGTTTGAAACCTTTCTTCCTTTGATCAAACTTCTCATTCATCTTGTTCTTCCACGCCTTCTGGTAGTCAGGTTTGCTCTTGATTTTCTTGTAGCCATACTTAGGTTTTCTTATCGCCTATTCTAGAGTTTTGGGTTCATAGAACTCAATTAGGTCTTTGTAGGACTGAGGCAGTCCACTCAGAAAGTGCTAGATTTTTACCTTCTCATCTTTAATATACCTGACATACCTCAACAATTCCAAGAAATTTTTTGCATATTCCTCCATAGTCTGTTGTCCTAATCTCAGCTCATGGAATTCTTTGATTTTGTCATCATAGTACCAGTCAGAGAGGTACTTCTGCTTAAAATATTTCTGGAACTGTTTCCAGACAATCTTCCTTTCATTTATCTTCTTTACTTTCCTAAAGTGTTCCCACCAAATAGACGCTCTCCCTGTCAGATTAAAAATGGCTACTCCAGCTTTCAAATTTCCAGAATAATCTTGGACTTGGAAATATTTTCTTATTCCCAGAAGCCAAGCTTTAGCTTCTTGACCAGTATTTATCTCACCATTGAAGGTAGGTAGCTTTGCCTTCCTAAATTCATATCGTGAGCGGTTCTGGTAATGCCTTTTCCTCCTACTCCTGTGAGATGAAGAGCCCTAATCTTCTGTGGATCTTTCAGAGTCAGACGACCCACTAGGAGATCTCTTCCTTTTGTTCTCATGAGAGGAAAAACTTGAACCATCAAGGGTTTTTTTAAAGTTAGACAACCCACTAGGAGATCGCTTTATTCCTTTAGCAGTGTTCTTACTTCCTTTTGGATTTATTGTTCAGTCTCCAGAGTTCAACTTCCTCTGAATGTCTGTCAAACTGTGCAATATGGCTACGTTCAACTGATTCTACTCCTCTTGAGCCTTAATTAGTATTTCGTTGTCTACACTGTAGCTCTGTATCTCGACCCTAAGGCTTCTCATGGTGGCTGCAAAGTATGGGGGAGTATGTTGAAACATCCTCTCATTATACTCTGTCTCAACATTCCCAATTCTGACATTTTCCCCATAGCTTCTTCCTCGTGCGCATTGGGGTCCCATGCATAATCATTCATATCGCCTGTCCTCATGGCCGAACCAACTATTTAGAATCGCACTACCCTTTCTGAAGGAGACTGTAATTCTGCAAAAATGTGTTAGATAGTAAAATTTTTAGATATAATCAAAACCAAAATCACTTACCCACTACCCATGGCATTTTTTCTCTGTTATGCGGCTAACAATACGTTGGAACTATCAAACAACAACTCTGTAACTTTCCAACTCGGCCCATCGAGGCCCAATACTGCAACCAATTTTCTTTCTCAGCCCATCTAGGCCCAACACTGCAACCAGAAGCTTTGATACCACACTCTCACGTCCCCTCCCTCCCCGGAGGAGAGAACGCGACCCAACTCTTCTACCTGAGTTACCCATCTCTGATTTTTCATTCGTATGATGATTCTCGATCCCTATTTTTTTCTTTAAATATCTACACATGCAAGAATTGCTCCTACTAACCTTCTGAGCCAGACCGTCTAAAATATTTATCTTCCCCAGCCATTGAGAGATCAAACGACTGAGAAGAATCGCACCGAAAATCAACGGTCACAGTCTGTTCTGCATCCAGAATCAGATCAACGGCTAAGAATCATCTCTTAGAAAATCAATGGGTCGGAGAGCTTTTCTTGCGGAATTGGAAACATATCAAAATTTCACTCTTGCACCCCGCATCCCGCATCCCGCATCCCGCATGCGGAATGGCCATTGCGGAGATCAAAGTTGAAAAAATCAAAATTTACCATAAGTCGTTTCTACATCCCGCATCTCGCAAGTTGCGGAAAGGGAATTGCGGAAAGCAGATTTCACCGATTGACATTTCTACATCCCGCAATTTGTAGAAAGGGAATTGCGGAAGGGAAATATCTGCGGAAATTCGATATGTTCATGAAAATTTCTAAGTAAAAAACTGATTTCCAACATCTAGGCCGTCACCAATCCGGCCAATCTAACTTCATAACAACTTAGAAAAATTCATTGAAGTAATTACACACATAGATGCATCATTAATGAAATATACAGCTGAAACACAACACATTTCATTCAAGCATTCATCATTTCATATTAATTTACAAACAAGTACAGTTGTAGGGATTAAAACACAAGAGATACTTATCTTTATCAGACCCTTGTCCTGCAACCAGCTATGTTGCTGCAACGTTCCACCCAACCATAGGCCAGTGTGCTCATCAATCTCTCAGCAACACTACCACCCCCGAGCTGGGCATGATTTCCCCAAGGAATAAGGGACACTAGCAGACTTCCCCATAGCCAAGGATACAATAAAACTCAGCCAATCCAACACAGTCAGGTTTATTAGAATTACAAAGGCAGTGATTTACACATAGCCAAAACTCACATGAGACACATGTTATACCTAAATCATGTCACCGCCATGTGATTAGACCCTTAACTTCCATGTTTGCCCTTAATCCCAGCACTTGGAGTGGAAACCTATTATGTTTGTCAATTCTACATGAAAAAACTCAGCACCACACTTTCCTTGTGGCCCATGAGTGGTACCTTGCTCAGCACCGCCTGTATCCTGTATTCCATAAGTGGTGCCACTGCCTATGGCCTTTGGTCCATAAGCGTTTCTCATCTAAATCGCTCTGTCATAAGGGAAGAAAAGCGGTACCCTGGGTAAAATGGGAAAAATAGAAGTTTCTCGAGGATTCTAGATCATGAACCTCTTGTCCTCCCTTATCCCTATCATTGTGGGTCAGTTGAGCTCGAGATCCCCCATCATAGGATCTTGGAGCCACCTCATCCACAAATCTCTCAACTATCCCTATCCATTGAGCCTTATAAATACAAACTCATGTCCATAGTTGAGGGGGAGAACTATAGAGGTATTGTTATGCTATTGGATTGACTACCTAGTCCAAATCATTGGAAAGCATAGAGAGCAAAGTTGGAGCTTATGGAGATGAAGTGTTTGTTTCATGGAGATTCCTGTCAACACTAAGGCAATGGTTGTAAGCTTCTCCATACATTCTTAATGCAAAGTTTATTTCTGTCTCACATTACTGTTGTTTTAATTTCACATGTACATGTTGTTAGATTCCTTAGTCACTGACATGGATAAGTAGATGATTTTCTAGTAGCTTTGATGTGTTTGCATGTTTGATCTGTTTGCACGTACACAGGTTCACAATCGAAGCGACATTCCAGGTGTCTACGACATCTAGGGAAGGTATTCATCCTTTGTCGTCACTCATTTGTTCTGGATCTGAACCATTTAGAACAAAGGAATAGCTTGTGTCCACAGAAGGTGAAATATTCCTGATTACAACACAGCCAAGCCAACAGAGTTGGGTTTATCAGGATGCCAAGGAGGTGGAGAGACCGACTGCTAAGCTAGTGAGCTCAATCCCAGAGCTATGGACACCTCCACCAGGTCTATCCTGACTTCTAAACATTTACACACCCAACACTAGGAAGCATACCCTTCTCTGCTACACAGTCCCTCAGGCCATGCCTTCCCTTCCAGTGCTATTCAGGGTATGCAAAGAAGAAAACCAACCCTCTAGATTGGTCTGTAAGGTTCCTTCACACACTAGGTTTATCAAGCAAGTCCAGACTCCATTTCCATTCCCCAAATCAGTTCAGATCTCAAAAAAGGATGTACACATAGCGATCTATGTTCTGGGATTAACAAAATGTAACAGAAGCCAAGGAATACACACACACACAACAATTACGAATTTATGAGGATTGCCTGAGCCAGACCGACTATTACAATTACCAAAAATGAAATCGTTTGTTGTTCATTCAATTGAAAACACAAATCGAATTCTGGGCATTCTCATTCAGGAAACGACTAACAGATAGGAAAATCGTAAAAAGGAAAAACCATTTCCAGAATAGGAAAATTCCTGAAGGATCAAGCCTCAGAGTGGTTTTTCTTGCCGCGAGAATGCAAAAATGTCTTTCCAAAACGTTCCCCATAGTACAAATCATTTGGGGAAGGTGAAACGCGACTACATGAGGGAAAGGCAGGTGTTTTTGGTGTTTTCTTGCCCAAGAAAATTTAAAAAATGTTTTTTCAGAAATGGGTGCTCTGCCCATTTTGAATTTCTGCCTCCTCTTCCCATTCCCCTCCCCCAGACCCTATCCTTAGGAAAAATCATGCCCCACTCATTTTGTTGCATTGACATAGCTAGTTGTAGGATTTTAATTAAAAATTGCAAATTTAACATGATGTCCAAGCTTATAATGTTCAGATAGCATAAAAACACCATCGGCCCAACCTTAATCACCGAAACAAAATAATAAATCGATGGTAGGGCTTTTTCCTTGAGCTCCACACCATGATTATTTATATCATATTATTTAAATGCAAAGGGGGTCAAAATCGGGGTGTTACATTGAAGTTTTTCAATGAAAATGTTCCAAACCCATAAGCAGAAGGAGACAAGTCCTAGTGGAAGAAGTGTGATGTGAAAGCAAGAAGGATTCTGGTGGACTCAGTCAAATATCACTTGGTTCTGCAAATCTCATAAAATAAAACACCTAGGAATATATTCAAGACCTTGAAGAATTTATTTGAACACAGTAGCATCAATGTGATTCTCACATTGAGGAACAAATTGTCAAATATGAATATGATTAAGTCAGAATCTATTGCATCATATTTCATGAGGATCACCAAAATTTGGGACAATCTAAGGTCCAGTGGAGACAACATTGAAGAAAAGGAGCTTGTCATGACCACTCTAAATGGTCTTACAGCATATTGGGATTCCTTCATCGAAACCATAAGTGGTTGAACCAAGTTTCCCAAATTTGACAAGCTATGGGCATAATGCACTCAAGAAGAGACTAGGATTGCAACAAAGCAAAGACTCCATGGTCCTCAAGTCGAGAATCAATCCTTCATCACTCATGCCAAGAAAGGAAAGGGAAAAGGAAGGAAGTTTCACAAACATAAGCACTAAGCTAGGAGACAAAGTTCTTATGCAGATCGGAGGGAAAAGAAGAAGGATCTATCACACATACAATGCTCCAAGTGTAAGAAATATGGTCACTATGAAAGCTAGTGTTTTAGTTCAAACAAGAGGAAGAATGAAGCTTCAACAACTGATGTGGAAGATGATCATCCTCACAAGAAAAAAAGAAATTAAGATCGTACATAATTCTTCTTCATATCAGCATTGTTAGGTACGGTTCCCACAACTAGTGATGCATGGATTATAGATAGTGGTGCTTCTAAGCATATGACTAGTTATAAAGAGACATTTTCAGAAGTTGTTGAGAAAGAATCACATATCCTTGTTGTGCTTGGAGATGATGCCAACTACACTATGAAAGGGTTTGGATCTACATCTCTTCAGTTGGAGTCCAATGACTTACTACATCTGAATGATGTGTATGAAAAGAAGCCTTTTTTCCATCTCTGCCTTAGAAGACAAGGGATATAGATTTACATTTGCAGATGGAAATGTGCTTGCATGGCACAAGAATTCTAGCATTAACATAGCAAAAGTGATTGGTGTAAGGGAGGAAATCTTGTATTGTCTGAGCACTGTACCAGCTCAAGATTTAGTCCATGATTCCACTAACATCAATGAGTTATGTCATAGAATACTAGCTCATCTAAACTATCATGCTCTCCGCTCATTAAGAAACATGGTGACAGGTCTAACAATGCTTCATGTAGATCATGATGGGATGCACACTTGGTAAGAATACCAAGGGTTCGTTTCTGAAAAGTGAAAACATATCCAAGGGAATATTGTATCTAATCCACTCTGACTTGTGAGGACCCATGGAAGTCACTTCACTGGGTGGTTACATAGGATATTGACGACCACTCACGAAAGACATGGATATACTTCCTCAAGACCAAGGAATTTGAGGAAGTACTTAGATAATTCAAGGAATTCAAATCACTAGTCAAGAATCTATCAGGAAGAAGAATTAAGATCCTGAGATCATGCAATGGTGGAGAATATACCTCTACAAAATTCAATGATTTCTGCAAGGAAGGAATTAAGAGGGAGCTCACAATTCCCTATTGTTATCATGAATCTTGTAGTTGCCTCGATTGATAAATCTTGTATAGGATGGTGAAGGGGACATGAAACCAAAGTTGTGACCTATGAAAACCCTAACTCCCAAAATATGGATGGTTGTCATGGCAGTTAGGATTTCCTTTTCTTTATGCAACTAAATTCCCAAATCACAAAGGGGGAGACCCAAACCAATCATGAAAGGATAGATCTACAGCTAATCACCATATCATACCAAATATTGAGAATACGTAAGGTGAGAGCCATAAACCCTATATTTAAGGGATAAGCCACAAGTTATGGGTGTTTGAGTACGGGTGTTTAGGAATGATAGAAATATTACTTGAATGAAGTGGATTAGTGACTTAAGGAAATAAGACCAGATCTAGGGTTGGTGTGTTTGTTCTAATGATCAAACTCAGTACCCTAAGTGGATTTAAGAAAGAATATGGAAATTTCTCATGATGAATACATGGATCACATTGACTAGATCAAGGGGGGCACACTTTAGTCCAATAACACCTTGTTTAAGTCAAAACAAAATATAACACAAGATATGATCATGATAATACATCAAAAGCGGGTCACTAGGGGATTAATTCACCCTAGGCCCCATTACAAACTCATATCATAAGATATAACCATACAATACATCATCTAGCCAAGTTGAGGGGCGCCCCTTGGGGGATGTCCTCACTGACTGAGCCAAAAATAAAATAATACGGACAAAAAAGGTGATTGAAACTATTGAAGAACTGTTTGAGGAGTCATACTACATCATCTGATAAGTTTCCAAGCCATTTCCTTCACCCAACAGGCCAAGTTGATTTTTTCAGTGAATTCCTTCCTTCATTTTATGGTGGTACATCCACTAGAACTGAATCAAATCATCGTATATTTTTCCAAGATGAGAGTTGGGGAAAACTTACTGTACTAGATGATCTGGAGACACATAAGAATGGTATAAGTGATTACTCATACCCCCTGGAACACTACAATGCTCTAGGAGAACCAAAATCACTCTCATCTATAATAAAATTTGATCATTGGGCTAATAATAAAGTGATAATAATCATTGATCATGATATCTGGGGAAAACTCTCAAATTTGAAATTGCAGTATTGGTCATGGGCATGTTTGGAACAAATATAAGCAATGTTGCTTTTTTTAGTTGCTACCTTGGGAACTGTATTTGACTTGGTCAACTGGGTTGACCAGGTCAAAGTACCCAAACTGGAGGTGAGATATTGTACCCATATGATCCTGCATGCATCCAAGGTAAGAAATGCTCCAATGGTGTATATCAAAACTGAACTTAAATCATGTTGTTCATAATCATGGTGACAATAATAATAACAATAAGTAAGATATACCTGTGCCTTTGAAAAATATTGGAACCTTCTAGAAGTCTATTTGTGCATGCCATACTTACAAAGTTTAAACAGTGTGTTGATGTTGGGTGAGGATGGAAAACAAGGCTAAGGCAAAGGGAGATGACTTGTAGCTAGCTTTGATCATATTATTTCTTAGAATGATGATAATTACACATGACCACAATGACATATACATGACAAATGAACAATAATGGATGGTGGTGTATCACAAGTGGATGAGCTAAGATAAATAGAGTCCATTAAAGTCTAATAACATGTATACAACTCATATCCAAGCTAAGAACAAGCTCCGTGAGGATCTTTACTAGGACCCTTGTGTTGAGTACACAACAAATGTAATGCATAGATTATAGGGGACACTGTGAATTAGCGGTCCCTTGCCCCATCTCAAATCAAAACCCGCAATATCCGTGATGAATTAATCATTACATTTTGATAGTGGCCATCAATCTTTAGATTTAGCATTTGTTTATCCACTTCTTTTTCTTTAGGCCTTCACAATTTTATTTTATATCCCTTTTTGAGTTGTGTCTAAAGACACATTTTGCATTTATTTGAGGGATTTGCATTTCAATAGATAGAATTTATAGCACATAATGCATATAATGATGGTAAACACATTGCTTCAAGTTTTAGATGACACTCTTTGGGATAACTCATAACCGAGACACAAAAAACATGGGTCCATCATGCACATGGGTTAAAGTGGGGAAAGTGATCTTCAATCTCATAAGTCTTGATCAAGCTAAATTCATGGGTTAAGTATCAATCATGGATGAACTGGATGGACGAGGATAAATGACACATGGAACCAGCATAGCACTAAAGATTAATATTTGTATTAGCATGGCATGAGAAGTACTATTCAACATTAAGTCCTTTGATTATTCTTAGCATAAGTTCAAGCATTAGTATATATATATATATATATATAAGCATAGGTCACCATGATCATCCTAACAAGAGAATCCTAGGTGTTTTACATACATCATAAAGCAAAATCAACCCAAGGAAACATATACCTACTCTCACCATATATACATGTCTCCATCTGATAGGGCCCCTCTGTAAATGTGTGTACCATATTTAATCTGCTACTCTGCTCAAATGAACTAGGTCATCACTGAAAGCATCTCAATGGACTAATGAATATCAGTCCTAGAAAAAAAACTTTGCTAAACAAGGCTTTGAAATAGATGAGGCTATAATGATCCATGGTAAAACCCCATGTGAAAAATATCTTGGAATATAATAAGAGATAGATTTGTATGTTGCATCATGGTAGCCCAAGTGCAAATGTATATGTGATAACATCTGGATCCAACTGAGAGAAGTGATCTAATGAAGAGAATGCTTAAGAACCTCAGAAATATCTGGTTTGCAACACCATCAACAACAAACAATCCAACACTTCCAGCTTTATGCTTCCTCTCCAGATATTACATGTTATCTACGCACATGGAAACAAAAATATCAGAGCAGCATGTATGGGAAAATATATGTGAAAAAGTGACATAAATAATGTTGGAAAATAAAATTTTGAAAAGTAAATTCTACTCTAATCAATTCAAATACGGTAAATGAACCACAAACAAACTAAAGTTGACAACTAGAAGATCCATGCATCAATCAGACAAAGAAAAGACTCAACTACTACTCATAGAGCTTATTCAATCCTACCTACTCTAACAATTGGTGAAGTAATGATATGTTAAGTCATGCTCGGGACATAGTCCTTTAAATAAACTTCATTTACAGGAATTTTGAAACTGTGGGCATCTTCAGTAGATAAAAAAATACATATTACCTTCAAATCATTCTACTGTTAGTGGTCCCATCCAAATATTTCATGATTGTCTTGAAATGTGATTAAAAGCACAATTCTCAACAATCACCTTATCACCATACGAATACCTACACCAGTTAATGGATGAAGACACAACTTGAATATCTTGGGTAGGTATTATGGAGGCGTCATAGTTGCCTCTAGCACGGGGAAATGGCATTGTCCTACTTATTTCAGGTATGGCATTGAAACGTGGAGGACCTCGGTCTATGGGAATGGAAATTATTCCCACCACAATCTCTCTTACTTCCCTTCTTGACTCATTGGGATTTATTTTAACCTCCTCTGGGTATGTTGATATTACTTGTTTAACTGTCTCCCCTACAGTCCAAAAATATCGAAAAACTTCATCAATATCAGCTTTAAGGGAAGAAATGGTATTATAATGATTGACTTGCTTACTAGAACCTTTTCCATGGGGAATAGGTCATTTTTCCTTTCGGGAGGCTTTAGATAGATTTACTTCTACCTCTTCTTCCAAGGATGCCAGTTGTGTAATAGGAATGTGAGGTGTATCATTACTTTCATCCACGGGCCTTTTTGGGGGTAATGGGAAGTTTGGGAAATGAGAAGCATATGGGTAGTGAAAGTTACTAAGGTTTTCTCCCTGATCTAGTGGCTCATGTTGACTAACCAATTCATTTTGAGTACGAGTGGAAGGAAGTACAACTTGTTTTTCACTTTCAGCTACCTCTGAGGAATTATTAGCTTGAAAAGTAAACAAGTTGTTCAGAGAAAATTCCTCACCAAAGGCATCATTAATTACAACATATTCTTCCCAACTTCGATTAATAAGCGTTGTCATTTCTCGTCTTAAGTTATCTCGCATATCTTGCCTAATCTCTTGGATAGTGTGATAAGTTCTTATTTTTGGATAATTTGGCACATCATTCATCGTGGTGGAAACCTCACTATGTAAGGTTGATTGAGGGGCTTCGATAGATAATTGGGATAAATGATAAGGAGCATCAGAAAAATGTTAAGAATGATCGTCCATGATTTCCCTTATCATTTATTGATGGATAAGCTCTTGTCTAAACCTAACAACACTTTCCTCTTCAGAATCAAAACTACCTACTCCCATAAAGAAAATAGGTGTATAATTCTTGTCATATTTTACCATGTTTATTCTTTCAACACGCAGGGTACCTTTACCATAGGTATTTTTCACTACATCTTCATATGTATCAAGATATCCATCAATGAAATACTCCCTACAAACTCTTATTAAATTCTCATCAGAATTAGATATGCAAGCATATGATAAATCCATCATCAAGTATCCACCTAACCCAATAGCCCATTTCCTAGATAGAAACATGCCATACATAGGGGGAAGTTCAATTACCACTACATCAATCATGGTATTTATATCGCGGCAAGCAAATAGATCATCTTTTAATTTCTTGATTAATCCATATTCTTGGACACCCTTTGAATCAATTCCGCAAACATTTTCGTATCAACAGGTAATTTCTAATCCCATTTCTTTCATAATACTCAGACGAATAACATTCATAGCAGCTTCGGAGTCTGGCATGAAGTTATGGAGCAAGAGGTTGTTAATTTGTAATGTGATATAGAAAGGAGGATGTCCTCTACTCTTCCTCTAATAGATAACAGTGTGAATCTGAACAGGAGGATCAACTTCTACCTCTATACCTCTAACACTTTGAATATGGCAATACTCATAAACGATTTTGGGAGCATTTTCTGCTGGGATGTTATCGAAAAATTGTTGAACCTGGTCTTTGATTGATGGTAACTTTACTAATTCACTCAAGGACATATTTTGCATGACTTTATGCAATTCTTCTCTATATCAATCCCCAAGTCATAGTCGCAAAGATCATGTTTTCTAATTCTTCTTCTTCTAAGATTAAGTGCTTATCTAGGAAAGGTGTAATATATTGTTCTTTGTTTCTACATTGGTATACTTGAGTGGTGGGTTGCGTTGTGGTGCACACCATATCTTCTTCATCATTTCAATATTCCTCCTCTAGTAAGATAATACCAAGATCCTCATCATCAATGAAGTCTTCAACTAAGATTATACCTTGATCCTCAGGGTCAAAGACTTCTGAAGACTTATGGATCTTCCTTAGGTTCCTCGCATAAGTTCACATTGTTATTCTCTATAACTTCATTTCTCCTAGGGATTTGTCTATTGTTGTCATCTACAGGTCCTCTTTTATTATTCCAATAAGGTCTCAGGACATAGGAATTTCTGTATCATTCATTGTCCCTAGTCCTTTCTATGTCTTTGGTGAACAATGTAAGGATTTTCATCATTTCAAACATCACCTCTAGAGTAGGTTTTCTCCTCAGTAATAGGTTCTGTTGAGGTCTGGAAATTCGCAGGTGACAACAGAAAGGGATTCTCCCCAATCAACGTTCCCAACTAGCCCGTTGACTGTTTGGAATAGGGAATCCATTCGGTTTACGGTCCGGCTACCGTAGGTCAAAGTAACTATGAGGGTTTACCGGTTGCGGCCCGGTCCAACGGAATTTGTATTTTGACTTAATGTATGCAATGCACATGCCTATCTTAAACATGCAGGGTGATAAAAATGTAAGGAACGACTGCACAGGTTCTTACCTCTTGTCTTAGGTTCTCGAACATCCAAAACAACATATGCAACTATGAAGTAAAACAACTAACTATCTAAACACCTAACTACCTATCCCCGGGGAGCTAGAAAATGATTATTAATGAGTAATGCATTATCTCCATGTATAATAAACCAAATTACAGATAGCTGATATTTACGTTTACAAAACATGAACAAGAAAATATTCTAACAATCAGATAGCTAACTGTTATATGAGCCACAAGCATTACTCTGAGTGAACTTTCCACACAATGAATTAGAAACCATTTAACAAGACATAGGTCATGAAGTTAGAACGATCTCACGAATTGTGGACACAAGCTGAAAAATAAAGTAGTTCATCTTTCCACCATCCATTTGTTAGCATTTGGAAACTTCACATATCTTTCTCCAACAGGAAAACTAAAATCTTTATTGCAAAAGGAAGTAGTTCTTCTTACAATAGGTCCTCCAGTTTTACTGGGAAAAAGCCCCTTTCATTATCTATGTCTCCTACTTTTATACAAAATGCAAGAAATGGTTGGGCTTCCCAAAGGGACCTTTGGGCATCCCAACCCTTGGTCTTCCTAACGCTTCCCCTTTTCCCAAAAACTTTTACAAATATTTTACAATATTACAATGACCGATTTCTCACTAAGAGGGCCCTGCTTGACTCTCTAGGAACTTCTTCCACGCTGCAGCTTCACTGGCGAGATCTTCAAAAGAATTGGGCTCCAAGAATTGGATATTAATCTCAAACTTTTCAGCCTTTTTCTTGATGGCCTCAACCCTGGTTGCATTTAGTCTCACCTGTTCTTCTAGGAGCTGCAAACAAACGGCTGTATGGCCTATTTCAATCTTCAGGGTTTGTTCATAAATGGCTTTGATGCATTGTACTTTGGCCTCCTCCTCTTGTTGTCTTCTCTGCAACATTTCTATAAATGAGTCATGATCTGGGAACTCGTGTAGCCTTTGCTCAGCTTCTACTTGACACCGGTTGTAAATGACTAAGGCTCTCCTGAAAAATTCGGTGCAAAGTCCCTTTGTTTTCTGGACAGTTTTCTTGAAGTCCTCTGTAGTAGTGATTTCTTCTGCCTCTTGGACATTGTAGATTTTTCCTGCAATGTAAAACATTATGATATTAAGCATTTTCAGGCTTGTGAACATTTTGCAGCAGTTTTATCTTTTCTCAAGTGCATCAGAGCTATAACGGGATTTAGACTTAGGCCCTTCAGGCTGAAAGATTTGAAATGGTCGTGCAATATTTTGCAACATACTATTATTCTATGTTAATATGTAAACAAGAAATAGACCAACACATGTACACACAATCTCGCCATGCCTTGTGTATCAAAACTATTAGCACAAAATGGACTCAGTCTGCCACTGCACTATAATGAGCCAGGTCTTAATGTGGTGTAAAATAAAAAATGGAAATATTCATTAAATGGCCTAGCCTCAACATTACATTATTGCACAGTTCGCCATTTTCCAATCAAACGATATGAAATACAAATGCATAACTTTCAAACGCAAGGTGCGACTACAGCTCTCCGAATTCAGACATGGTTTTAGTAAGGATAACACAAAAAATGGCGAAAGCTTATGTTGCTCACATACATGGTATTTACATCGATGCGACTATAAACTGTGGGAATCCAAAACAACTTTTCGCACAGGGGGCTCTCGCCAGCACCACTACTCATGCTACCCTCCGAATGCAAATACTAACAGTGGCACAGCCCTAGGATTTCAAGGTAGCCTATAATGACGAACTAAGCGGCGCGGGCAGAGGTTAGGGCTCAAAAATGGGTAAAACAACTAGGGAAACTGACTGGCTAAGTATTCACTATCCAAACCCCCGTCAGAAACCCTATCGAAACCACCGACGGATCTCATTATTACTAAACCAGGTGTAGGCGGCATGAAGGCCGCCTGCACCTTGTCTTCCTTTACTGTGCTCAGGGCGAAACTGAAACGGCAGAGACAAAAAATGAAATGCGGGCTCTACAAAGGCAAAGACTCCACCCCCTCTAACCGCAAAAACTATTTGGCCAAAAACCCTAACAAAACGGGCGCAAACCGCCGGGTGAACGGTTATGACAAACCTAGCTGCGGGCGAAAAATTCTTCAAGCGAGTGAAAAAGACTACAGGGATCTAATTCTAGCAATACTCGAACCAATACATAAATCCCGTAATCGAAACCTTGAAAAAACACGATGTTAGGGTGTAAAGATCCTACCTGGCAATCCAACAAACGAGTGAGCTGATGCCGGTTAGACTTCTCCTCCTGCCACTTGGACACTGGTACACCAACAGCTAGATCCTCACGCGTTCCTAAAATCGACAGTTCGACTTACCGCGACAGCGCTCAAAAACAATACAAAACCCCGTTTGTCGCCCCGTATATATTGAAAAACTGCCACACGTGCGGGAAAAATTCCATCGGGCGCGAACTGAAACCGGGTCGGGTGGCCAGAACTCCATTTCCTCCACAACGACGGACAACCCCCTGTACTCACTCACCCGCAACGGCTAAATAACGTTTGAATCACCGTCGTCGGGCATCGGCGGACACCTTGATCGGATGATCAAGAGTTCGAACCCCTCCGCAACGTCGGGCCCTCAGAGTAAAATGTCGTCCGCAATGGGGAAGTAAGCGGTGGTCAATCGTTCCGCTATGCAGCCGGGAGATAACCAAAACATCGGAGCGCTACGGAAAGTCCTTTTCCGGAAACGCTCTGCAACGTCGGGAGGGAAAAGCAACACACCATCCGCAACGGCGGACGAGGAAGACTTCACATTCCTCCGATGAAGAACCAAAACCCGTCCGCAACGGAGGAGAATCAAACAATCACGCGCAATGGTCGGAAGATTCCAAAACCTCCTGAAACGGTCGGGACAAAAACGAAAGTCCAAGACTCAGAAACGGGCCGCAACGACGGGGAGGAAGATCATCAAACTGCCCGCAACGGCGAAACAGACGAAAAACTTAACTCCCGATCGACAAGGTTTTGAAAAAAACGGGCAAAACGACAATGAAATAAACTCAAGATGGAAATCTTTAAGGCACGAAATCTTCAGAACATGTAATGAGGAGAAAACCAATCGATGGGCAGCAACCAAAAATGCTTCAAAATCCATAGGCCAAAAAATCGAGAGGCTGTAATCAAGAAAGAACCGACTAATTCAAAGTAAAAAAGGGGGTCCCAAAATTTTAGAATTTTGGGAAAATGTTGTGGCTGCAACAATTGGCAACTACCTGGTGAATTCCAGATCTCTGAATTAACTTTCTTTCTAAGTTTGAAACTGTATGAATAAAACTGAACTCTTTTAGCTGTCTGTATTCCTAAGCCAACCGGATTATGCATCAAATTACTTATAAGAAGTCCCTTTCCTCGGGAAAAGGTAACCTTAGTAGTGTTTTAGGTCTGAATAACTCTCTGGAGGCCAAAAGGATGAGTTTTATTTTATCTGCCCTTTGGTAGTTATAGTCTGGACACCACAGGATTGTGACAGATAGTGAACAGTATTACCCTTTTGTTCCTCGTTCCCATGCCTATTTGCACTTTTGTGCCTTTAGAACTTTAGTTCATTTGATATGAGTCCTCCTGCAGGCTTTTCTTACTGAATTTTAATTTAGGATCCTCTATCCCATAGTGCCCTTTTGTGTGAATGATATATTTCATACTTCAATTCACGGACGGAGAGGATCTTGTGGCCATTTGGTACTTCATGTTTTGAGATTAATACTTTTCGAGATTTGCTTTGATATGTCTTGGTTCTTTCAGGAGTATTGACTCTTAAGAGCTTTTAGCTCCTTTAATTTATGGCATGGGATCATCTATATATGGTAAACTGTTTCACTCTGCTTCCTTTCCGTGTGTCTTTTACTGGGACTACCTTGGGGTATTTAAAGTGTGAAGTGGATGGAGCCCCCAAATAGTATTTCAGACCTTCTCACTGCTGAGGCATTTACAGGGATTAAGTGAGACTTCGCATGAATGCATTGCCAGCTAGGAATACAATTACTAGAAGACATCCTTTAGAGCCCAGTCTTTTGCTCAGAATTTTAGTTAATACAGAACCCTGACGTTCTCCTTGCATCCAAAATTTTGCCTCTTATTCAAAATAAATGAAAAACTAGCAAACTATAAGAAAACAGCAGTAAAGCAAATAATGAAAGAAAGCAAACATTAAAACACTAAAGCAGGACAAGCATCGAGTATCAAGAAAACAAAGCAATTTATTTATGTACACTAGAAAACCGAAATCTAAGCCCACCCCTGAAAAATCTTGAAACTAAAAGTTGAGGAATGGGCTGGAATTAAACATGAGTTGCCTATCCATGGTCTAACTGTGTGGTCTTTGAAATAGAACTCATATCTAGAATCCTGCAGTCATTTCTTTCAGCCTGAGGAAGCTGAAGGAGCTCAGGCTAAGTGTTCGTCACAGGACTGGCCTTTGATGAATGGTGTTCTAGCTTAAGCTCAGTAAGATAATTTCCTAAAACCGAATCAGCAGATTCGTTTTCTTCCCCTAGCTTAGTGACATTGTGCTTCATAAAGGGCTCTCTTAGAATTTTAATCAAGTTTGGGCTGCCTTTCTAGGGTAGCCACATATGAGACCAATCTAAAGCAAAGTATCCATTTAGTCTTGATGTCCAATCCCGGTTCAGGATCATCCCATAACCATCCGGTATATCTGCTACTATGATGTCAATGTAATGGCATATATTTTTATTTGCGGACAATTGAATCATCACGTTCTCCATTTCACCTACCACTTTGACACTGGTTTCGTCAAGTTGAGTAACATCCCAAATAGTAGGCTTTAGCTGCCCATTAAGTCTTCTGCAAACTGCCAGAGGCATAACATTCATGGATGATCCAGAGTCTACCAAACAATTATGGACCTTATGATTTAAAATTTCAAGAGTCACAAGGAAAGGTGGAGCACTGGTTTTCTTAGTCTTGACCAACTCAATCTTTTCTTCCACAGGTTGGTTTGTTGTGGGCAACTCCTCTTTCAGTTTGCCAGCTTTGCTTTCCTCATCATCCTCCACTGGTTTGGCAAGTTTAATGAGTGGTTCTATTTCATGTTTGCCATAAATATCTTTAGGCGAGTCATCTTTAGCCTTCACATCAGCCTGCCTCTTTACTTCCTCTTGTAAATCTTGCACCTTTGACATTATTGTATCACTCTTAATGGTCAGGTTTTCATTTTTTGTGGTCGTAGGGGTATATTGAGACTTGAGAACGTCTTCTTCCATGTTAAACAGAGAAACACCATTCCATGAGAACATAGTATCATTCTCTGGTTTGATTATGATCTGCTTCTTCTTTTCTTCCTCACCGCTGTCCCTAGTCAATTCTGGATCCAACAACTTATTCATCACTAATGTCATTGAATGTAACCATTGAGGACACTCTTTCTCCGAATGAGGTTGCTGATGAAAGGTACAGAAATTATCTCCTCCTATTTCTGTTATGTTTATTGATGCCAAATTTGGAGGTGGGACTTGCCATTGGTTGTTATCTTCCTTCTTTGGATAGTATGGATTATTGGCTTTTTGAGTGCCCCTCTCCTTTTCTAGATCTATGATTCGGTTGGACATTTTCTGAAGCGCTTTCATCATTTCATGATAATCGTGTGGTTGATCTTCTTTAGATTTGGACAGCAGTGAGCTTTTTCCTACAGTGGTCTTATCCTCAAATGAGCCAGGATAGTCCTCTATACTCTCACTTTCAGCCTCGACTCTCTCTGCCTCTTGGTAGGTTTCTACCAGTGTGGGATTGAGTTTCATCTTGGCAAACATGGCCAACTCAGGGCCTAGGGCTGAGGTATAATACTCAATTAGAACTTTGTCTGAAGGTCTGTCAATAGCAGAAATTTTTTTTAAGTACAATGAGAATCTCTGAGTGAAACTATGTACCTTTTCGTTCTTTTCTTTTCTTAACGAAACCAGACCTTTTATCAATGAGGCATGCGTCTTCTGAGCGGTATACTTCCTCCTGAAAATCCTTTCAAAAATGTCCCAATTAGGAATGGAGTTTGTAGGTAGTCCAAAGTACCAGGATGATGCTGCTCCTTTTAGAGTATGAGGAAAAAGTCTACACACCACATCTTCATACTCTCCAGCCCTTAGCCCCTCTAACTCTACGTAAAAGCTTTGAAGGTGATCATATACAGCAATGTTATCTGCAGGGTCAAACTTGGGAAAAAGCTTGTCAAAGGCTTGAGGTAGGTCATGCATAGGAGGAGTTAAGATTAGAGGTGACCTAGCTCTCCATCCTGGCAAAGGCTTAGGTTGATTACCAGCCATGAGCAAAAGTAAGCAAGTAACACTAGGAGAAACAGGGTTTCAAGGATAGAACCGGAAGCTTCAAAACATTTGCTGGTAGGGTAGTCTCGGGAAATAAAATTCCATGGCCAGCCTTTTACTGGCGGCCCTCCTTCTAGCGCCAAAAACTGTTGAGGCCTGGAAATTTGCAGGCGACAACAGAAAGGGATTCTCCCCAATCAACGTTCCCAAATAGCCTGTTGACTGTTTGGAATAGGGAATCCGTCCGGTTTACGGTCCGGCTACCGTAGGTCAAAGTAACTACGAGGGTTTACCGGTTGCAGCCTGGTCCACCGGAATTTGTATTTTGACTTAATGTATGCAATGCACATGCCTATCTTAAACATGCAGGGTGATAAAAATGTAAGGAACGACACAATGTGCTGCACAGGTTCTTACCTCTCGTCTTAGGTTCTCGAACATCCAAACCACATATGCAACTATGAAGTAAAACAACTAACTATCTAAACACCTAACTACCTATCCCCGGGGAGCTAGAAAATGATTATTAATGACTAATGCATTATCTCCATGTATAATAAACCAAATTACAGATAGTTGATATTTACGTTTACAACACATGAACAAGAAAATATTCTAACAATCAGATAGCTAACTGTTATATGAGCCACAAGCATTACTCTGAGTGAACTTTCCACACAATGAATCAGAAACCATTTAACAAGACATAGGTCATGAAGTTAGAACGATCTCACGAATTGTGGACACAAGCTGAAAAATAAAGTAGTTCATCTTTTCGCCATCCATTTGTTAGCATTTGGAAACTTCACATATCTTTCTCCAACAGGCAAACTAAAATCTTTATTGCAAAAGGAAGTAGTTCTTCTTACAATAGGTCCTCCAGTTTTACTGGGAAAAAGCCCCTTTCATTATCTATGTCTCCTAATTTTATACAAAATGCAAGAAATGGTTGGGCTGCCCAAAGGGACCTTTGGGCATCCCAACCCTTGGTCTTCCTAACACTTCCCCTTTTCCCAAAAACTTTTACAAATATTTTACAATATTACAATGACCGATTTCTCACTAAGAGGGCCCCGCTTGACTCTCTAGGAACTTCTTCCACGCTGCAGCTTCACTGGAGAGATCTTCAAAAGAATTGGGCTCCAAGAATTGGATATTAATCTCAAACTTTTCAGCCTTTTTCTTGATGGCCTCGACCCTGGTTGCATTTAGTCTCGCCTGTTCTTCTAGGAGCTGCAAACAAACGGCTGTATGGCCTATTTCAATCTTCAGGGTTTGTTCATCAATGGATTTGATGCATTTTACTTTGGCCTCCTCCTCTTGTTGTCTTCTCTGTAACATTTCTATAAATGAGTCATGATCTGGGAACTCGTGTAGCCTTTGCTCAGCTTCTACCTGACATCGGTTGTAAATGACTAAGGCTCTCCTGAAAAATTCGGTGCAAAGTCCCTTTGTTTTCTGGACAGTTTTCTTGAAGTCCTCTATAGTAGTGATTTCTTCTGCCTCTTGGACATTGTAGATTTTTCCTGCAATGTAAAACATTATGATATTAAGCATTTTCAGGCTTGTGAACATTTTGCAGCAGTTTTATCTTTTCTCAAGTGCATCAGAGCTATAACGGGATTTAGACTTAGGCCCTTCAGGCTGAAAGATTTGAAATGGTCGTGCAATATTTTGCAACATACTATTATTCTATGTTAATATGTAAACAAGAAATAGGCCAACACATGTACACACAATCTTGCCATGCCTTGTGTATCAAAACTATCAGCACAAAATGGACTCAGTCTGCCACTGCACTATAATGAGCCAGGTCTTAATGTGGTGTAAAATCAAAAATGGAAATATTCATTAAATGGCCTAGCCTCAACATTACATTATTCCACAGTTCGCCATTTTCCAATCAAACGATATGAAATACAAATGCATAACTTTCAAACACAAGGCGCGACTACAGCTCTCTGAATTCAGACATGGTTTTAGTAAGGATAACACAAAAAACGGCGAAAGCTTATGTTGCTCGTAGACATGGTATTTACATCGATGCAACTATAAACCGTGGGAATCCAAAACAACTTTTCGCATAGGGGGCTCCCGCCAGCACCACTACTCATGCTACCCTTCGAACGCAAATACTAACAGCGGCACAGCCCTAGGATTTCAAGGTATCCTGTAATGATGAACTAAGCGGCGCGGGCAGAGGTTAGGGCTCAAAAATGGGTAAACCAACTAGGGAAACTGACCGGATAAGTATTCACTATCCAAACCCCCGTCAGAAACCCTATCGAAACCACCGACGGATCTCATTATTACTAAACCAGGTGCAGGCGGCATGAAGGCCACCTGCACCTTGTCTTCCTTTACTGTGCTCAGGGCGAAACTGAAACGGCAAAGACAAAAAATGAAATGCGGGCTCTACAAAGGCAAAGACTCCACCCCCTCTAACCGCAAAAACTATTCGGCCGAAAACCCTAATAAAACGGGCACAAACCGCCGGGTGAACGGTTATGACAAACCTAGCTGCGGGCGAAAAATTCTTCGGGCGAGCGAAAAAATACTACGGGGATCTAATTCTAGCAATACTCGAACCAATACATAAATCCCGTAATCGAAACCTTGAAAAAACATGATGTTAGGGTGTAAAGATCCTACCTGGCAATCCAACAAACGAGTGAGCTGATGCCGGTTAGACTTCTCCTCCTGCCACTTGGACATTGGTACACCAACATCTAGATCCTCACGCGTTCCTAAAATCGATAGCTCGACTTACTGCGACAACGCTCAAAAACAATACAAAACCCCGTTTGTCGCCCCGTATATATTGAAAAACTGCCACATGCACGGGAAAAATTCCATCGGGCACGAACTGAAACCGGGTCGGGTGGCCAGAACTCCATTTCCTCCGCAACGGCGGACAACCCCCTGTACTCACTCGCCCACAACGGCTAAATAACGTTTGAATCACCGTCTACGGGCATCGGCGGACACCTTGATCGGATGATCAAGAGTTCGAACCCCTCCGCAACGTCGGGCCCTCAGAGTAAAATGTCGTCCGCAATGGGGAAGTAAGCGGTGGTCAATCGTTCTGCTATCCAGCCGGGAGATAACCAAAACGTCGGAGCGCTACGGAAAGTCCTTTTCCGGAAACGCTCCGCAACGTCGGGAGGGAAAAGCAACACAGCGTCCGCAATGGCGGACGAGGAAGACTTCACATTCCTCCGATGAAGAATCAAAACTGGTCCGTAACGGAGGAGAATCAAACAATCACGCGCAACGGTCAGAAGATTCCAAAACCTCCCGAAACGGTCGGGACGAAAACGAAAGTCCAAGACTCGGAAACGGGCCGCAACGGTGGGGAGGAAGATCATCAAACCACCCACAACGGCGAAACAGACGAAAAACTTAACTCCCGATCGACAAGGTTTTGAAAAAAATGGGCAAAACGACAATGAAATAAACT